>CALYDF020005473.1:0-14522 GCA_944474145.2 Dicrocoelium dendriticum | reverse complement strand
GCCAGTACTGGTAGCGCACGACCCCGGGCTGGACATTACGATGACCTTCAAATAGTGCTAAGCAACGTGCGCAGCCTAAGGAATAAGATGTGCGAGATAGGTCTGCTTGTAGATGGGTCTCACCCCGATATACTTGCATTCACTGAAACGTGGCTGTCTCAAGACATCACGGACGGTGAAGTACATCTGCCTGGCTACGCACTATTTAGATGTGATCGCTTCGTTGGCCGACAAGGCGGGGGCGTTGCGCTTTACGTTAGGTGTGAACTTGACGTTTCACGCACCTACATGTTTCAGACGGCAGATAAAACTGTCGAAGCGCTGTCGGTAGTGATTAACACTTCCTCAGCTAAACTTACAGTCGTACTTGTGTATAGAAGCCCTGGAAGTGCGTCCAAAGAGGTGCTTGACTTTATTCGCTCCCAATCCGCAAACAGGTGTTTGATACTGGGGGATTTCAACCTACCAGAAGTTTGCTGGGCGGATCTTTCTTGCAACTCGGCAGAAGGTACTTTCGGGGCAGATCTACTTGAGCTTACGCTACAAGTACCATTGTATCAGTTCGTGGACCTCCCCACTAGGTACATGGACGCCCAACTCCCGTCTATTTTGGATCTAGTGTTTGCCAAGTCACTAGACTTCGTAAGGGACGTCAATTACGGCTCTCCCTTAGGTGCTAGTGATCATGTTTGTTTATCGTTCAGGTGTAGTCTGACCAGGCGTCACCAGAGCATTGCTAAGCCATTTCCAAACATATGGCGTGCTAACTATCAGGCAATGCGTACCAAGGCTGCTGGGATGCGTTGTGAAATCTCGGTGGTTGATACGGTTCAGGCGGCCTGGGATAAATTTAAATCTTATCTCACGGAAGTGTCTACTCCCTACATCCCGCTTGCGAGGAGAAAGGAGACACGGGCGCGGCCGCCGTGGATAGATACCACTGGCAAGCACCTGCTCCAGAAGCGTTCTAGGTGCTGGAGGACCTACCGTGCGGCTCCATCAACTAGCACCTATGCTAGGTACCGCGAGGCTAGAAATAGGTGTAAACAACACTTAAGGAAAGCTCGGCTGGTGTACGAAAAGGAATTGGCTGACGGAGCTTCGGAAAATCCGAAGAAGTTCTTCGCTTATGTTAAGAGACGCTGTGGTTCAACTTCGGTAATCCCAACTTTGATGAGGGCCGATGGAACTCGTGCGTATGCGGACTCAGATAAGGCTCGTGTACTTGGGGAACAGTATGCAGGGGCTTTTGTACGTGAGGCCGCGTTGACTAGCGTTGAATTTGTCCCCAGAGTACCTGATGGTTCTTATTTAGCTGAGTTTACTGTGGGGGAAACGCAAGTCCTTAAACTGCTGCAAGAACTGAACCCTTCCAAAGCAGCTGGACCTGATTCAATTCACCCGAAGCTTCTGCATGAGTTGGCGGGGGAACTAAGTGGACCGCTGACGATGGTGTTTCAGAAATCACTTGACACCTGTACATTACCTTCCGAATGGAAGGAGGCTGTCATCTGTCCTATCTTCAAAATGGCGACAGGAGTCTGTCAGCCAATTATAGGCCAGTTAGTCTGACTAGCGTCGTGGTCAAACTGCTTGAAAAGCTGGTGAGAGATTCGTTGGAATGTCACCTGAATAGATTTAATCTGCTCAGCAGTGCACAACATGGATTCCGGAAGGGGTTTTCGTGTTTGACGAATTTGTTGGTTGCTCGTGAAGCTTGGGCCGAGGCAGTGGACAATGGCCACGTAGTGGATGTGCTTTTCGTAGACTTCTCGAAAGCATTTGATAAGGTACCCCACTTGAGGCTATCACATAAGCTGAGGTCCTACGGCGTATCTGGCCGCGCCCTTCACTGGGTATCTGCGTTTTTGCAGGGAAGAGAGCAGTGTGTACGTGTGGGTCGCAGCTTATCCTTTAAGCAAGCGGTCCTTAGCGGTGTCCCACAGGGCTCGGTCCTTGGACCGATGCTGTTCTCTATCTACGTAAACGATCTCCCTGGAGAGCTTGGGGTATCATCCTTATTGTTTGCTGATGACCTTAAGCTATGGAATGTTGTAAATGTTCCTGGGGGTTCTGAGGCCATACAGCGTGCACTGGACAGACTCTGGGACTGGTCTACTTTGTGGCTACTGCCCATAAATCAGGCTAAGTGTTCCGTCCTTCGTATAGGAGCAACTTTCCCGCCTTCGAGCTACGTACTCGGTGGGGTCGAACTCCCCCTTGTCTCCAACCAGATAGATCTAGGTGTCGTTCATTCCTCGTCTTTGCATTCTGGTGACAACTGGAAGAAGGCCGCTAGTAGGGGTTTCAGAATGTTATGGTTAATACGCCGTTCTTTCGGGGTCTTAACTGCCGACATATTTGTGAAGCTATTCTCAGCTTTCGTTCGGCCCCATCTGGAATACTGCGTCCAGGCTTGCGCGCCCTGCCTTGTTCGGGACAAAATGGAGCTTGAGAGGGTTTTGAGAGTAGGTACCAAATTGGTCGAGGGGTTACGGGGGCAATCGTACCCCGAGCGTCTACTTAGCTTGGGTATGTATTCAATGCACTACCGACGGCTTCGAGGAGACCTAATCCTTACTTACCGCATTTTAACAGGGAAGGTTGGGCCGGACTTGCGCTGGCTGTTTAGCCCGGCTAGGTTGCCTTGTCTTCGCGGTCATCCCATGAAGCTACACAAGCCGCGTTCTGACGGGATCAGGGCGGAAACTCGGTTATCGCGTAGAGTTATCGAGCGCTGGAACTCGCTTCCAGAAAATGTAGTCAGTGAACCTACGGTTAAGGGTTTCGAGCGTCAGTTAGACGCTCTTGGGTGGCAACACGAAACCTTTCCCTTCTCCTGACCATATCCATCTTCAAACTTTCAGTTCTTATTCTGTCATTATCTTCACTCTTTGGTGTTATCCTTCATTTTAATGACTTTCATTCCCCTTTATCTTTTCATTTACTTTCTACTTCTTTCTTACTTCACGTAACCTACACAGCGCGGACTGCTAGTGCAGGGAACGTGGGCAGTAGTTGGTTGATCAGGGTGTGTTTCGGGTGTTTCGTTTTAGATCTATCAAGAACTAACACCTTATCATTTCCTGGCTCAACGATTTGCTCAAGAAGGAACACTCAAGGGATTTTCCTATCGTTCCAGTCCATCTGAATCTGAATCTGATGTATGGTAAATTACCGACCGATAACTCTCCTATCTACGATCTCCAAAGTGATGGAATCGATCGTCGCAGACGCTTTAACGGATCACATGGAGACCCAGAAACTGCTCTCTGATTGCCAGCACGGTTTCCGGCTTCAGCGGTCTTGCCTGAGTAACCTGCTACTTGCCAGGGACAGCTGGACGACTGCAGCCGACTCTTGCCTAGAAACGCATGTTATCTTTCTGGATTTCGCCAAAGCCTTCGACAAGGTCGACCACAAGATTCTGCTGCGGAAACTGTTATCTTACGGCGTTTCAGGGGACTTGATGGACTGGATTCGGAACTACCTCCAAAACCGTACCTTCCAAGTACGCGTCGACGGAGCGTTGTCTCCTCGCATCCTTGCCACAAGCGGAGTTCCACAGGGGTCTGTTCTCGGACCGTACCTCATCCTAGCCTTCATTGACGACGTCACACCGCAAGTGGAGTCTTCGCTGCTACTATACGCGGATGACGCGAAGCTGTGGCGCACAATTACCCTTCCGGACGATGCCCACGCACTTCAGACGGACCTCGACCGTCTACATCAGTGGTCCATAGAAAACAACCTTCCATTTAACGCTTCGAAATGTCGCGTCCTTTCTACCCGCCCTTCCGCTTTTTTCTCCTGTATATTACCTGGGAGCGTCTATCCTCCAGATCTCTTCAGCCGAAAGAGACTTGGGTATCATTACCCAGACGAGTCTTTCCGTATCCGCTTCCTGCCGGAAAGCAGCTGCTGCTGCTAACCGCATGGTGGGATTGCTGAAACGAGCCTTCGGTCAAATTGACTCCAGCAATTTCCGCCTCCTCCTTAACGCTTTTCTCCGACCCCCACTTGGAGTTCGCTATTCAGGCTTGGAGCCCTTGGTTGTTGAAGGACCAACGCATACTCGAAGCCCCACAACGTCGAGCAACCAAACTGGTCCGAGGTCTCAAGCACCTAGATTATCCACAACGACTTCAGTGCCTGGGCCTCTACTCGCTTAAGTACCGACGTCTACGGGGCGACCTGATCCTCGTATTCATGATCTTATCCAACCCTGGACATCCCTGTCGCCACCTACTCACACTGCACCAATCGGGCTCCCACCTACGTGGCCACCCACTGAGGCTCACACATCAGCACAGTCGGCTGAACTGCAGACGACACTACTTCTCTTTGCGAATCTGCCGACCGTGGAATGCTCTGCCGGCCGATTTAGTCTTGGCACCCACTGTGGCGGACTTCAAGGCCCGCTTGGACTGTCATCTGGTCGAGCTACACCGCGATATTCCCTAATTAACTACATTCTACTGGATGGAATTTCTTTCTTCTTTTTTTTCTTCCACCTTCCTTTCCAAAGCCGTT
This sequence comes from Dicrocoelium dendriticum, assembly GCA_944474145.2. Lineage (NCBI taxonomy): Eukaryota > Metazoa > Platyhelminthes > Trematoda > Plagiorchiida > Dicrocoeliidae > Dicrocoelium > Dicrocoelium dendriticum. The sequence goes on along the minus strand of CALYDF020005473.1, from coordinate 9,989 downwards.
TCGGAGGGCGTGGTGGGATGTCACGCTTTGAGCCGGCGTGCATTCTGTTTAAATGCCACATAAGCCCGATGAAGATACGGCTAACACGCGAGTCCAACCCGCTATAAGGTTGCTTGGCCTTTCATTAAACCCGACCCGTACTCTTTTTACCCTATGGGTCATGTAAAGCTCCAGCTTTTATTCCCAGTCAGCAGAAAAATGGGACGCAACTTGACTGCGAATAACGGAGCAAAAAAACGTTCAACAACAAACATAGCCAGTTACAACTTGCCATCCAATGGATTGGCGGCAGTGTTTCAGGACGTGGTGGGTTTTCGCCTGGCAAGCGTTCTCCCTATAAAAAGCCACAAATGTCCGTTTAACAACACTGCAACGTGGCGAATGTGACTCGCCACCGAATAAAGTCACAGCCCATAACTTCACACTGGCAGCTCAATTAGAATCACCATACTGGATAGCTTACTCTTCAATTATCTTCCAATGGATCCCTCAGGATTTATCTATAATTACTTGAGGTATGACTGCGATATGTGGCAGAGCGATTATGTCCAAACAAATGGATCCCGATCCCACTACAACCCAATCGTTCTATCGCATGTTCACCATCGCACAGTCCCAAGCGTGGACATATGAACAATTTTCTACTGACACTACAGTTCCCATAAAATGTCTGTACAGCTGTACATACCTGATCATGCCTCAATTGGCGTGCCTCGCATAGTCGAGAATAAATATTTATTTATTTATTTATTAAATACAATGTTCCAATGTTCCAATCTCGGTCTTGCCCAATACGCCAATGCGGCCACTGAACACCTGCTCTATTTGCACTCAGCGTGTAGGACCTCGTTCCAAAGCCATCACCTGCTCGATCTGTCTTCACCGTGTTCACGCTCCCTGTGACAATTCGCTCCATGCAACTGACATCGAATTCTGTCGCTTGCATCCACAGACGGTCCTGCGGTACATTTGCCCGGTTTGCGTTCCCAGGATTGCGAACTACGTGCGGGATATTTCTTGCGACCTTTCCTCCACGACTTGCCCTATGCTTGGTTCTGTAATCTCGTCTCCCACTAACCCGCCCTCCACACCGCGTAACAAGCAGTCGCAGACGCAGTCGCCCCGGTCACCACGATTCGTTGAGCCGCCTAGCAACAATGCCCGCTCAGAAGTGCGCTTGCTTAATCTGGAAGAACAGCTACAGAATCTACTGCGGAAAGTCGACGGTCTAGCCAAACGACGACAGCAACCTCCCAACCGTCCTGAATCACGTACCGTCTCACCGTTACCAACTGCTGGTCTGCCCAACACTTGCCGACGACCAACGCTTCCGACGGAGGCCCTCCCACCAAGTAAGCTTGCTACCGCTCCACATCCGCGTTCGTCTAAGCGAATAACGAGTAGCCCTGCTCCTAATTCTGTCATATGTACAAACGTGCCCGAGTCCAACGACCCGCAACTTCAGAATCGACATTCTCATGATTCCACTATGTGGAGCTCAATCTGTACCGCGTTAAACCTCCCTGAAACAAAACCCATTAGTCTCACAAGACTGACTCGCCACACTTCATCTCCGAGCGCCGGTAAGCCAAGACTTCTGCGTGTTGACTTGCAGCCAGGCCCGGCTATGGAGGATGTCCTGTTGTCAGCACACCTACTCCGAAACAATGCGTCTCTCGGCATTTACCAAATTCGTATCTTCCCCGACATCCCTTGGACTAAGCGCGCTGCGCGCAGACAGCAACTGACGCCACCCACTCAACCATGCTCCATCATCGTGCATGGCGTCCCAGAACTGCATGCCCTTGACGCAACCTTACAACAACGACAACAGCATGACTGTAATCAATGGCGGTTCCTTCAGCAGACACTAAATATTGTCAACGTAATCACAACGGACGTTCACCGCCTACCTCGTCCAGCAAGTTATACAGGAACAGCCCCCGTCTCCTGAAAGTGACATTCCTCACCGCTAGCATGGCAACCGATGCACTCACCATCTGGTATGCTAATAAAAGACGAGCACCACCAGATATCCGTCTGCGTCCAGATGGGCACCCGGTGCCGAGGCGCACAGCTTCCCACAGACCCCTGGTAGCAGCAGCAGCAAACTCGGTACCGACACACTCTGACCAGATCGTCCTCAGACGGTCCACCACCGAACCACCTGCCTCACTGCCTGGAGTAATTTACTCACCTACACATTCCAACCTTCAGACTTTCAACGACCCAGCCGCCAGCACCCATCTGTGCTCCGACGACCCACACCTTGCTTTCCCAACTACAAACCTTAGCGGCTCCACCCCTCTAAACCAAAAAAACGGTGCACTGCCGGTCATCTGCTGACCGGCAGCACCCTAGTTACTCCCGCGCTCATCACCCAAACGGGCCTCACCTGTATCTACACGAACGCACAGGGCCTCATGTCCAAACTTCCGGAGCTCCAATCCCGACTTCTATCAACACCAGCGGACCTAATAGCCATAACGGAAACGTGGCTCTCCGGCGACATAACCGACGGTGAAATCCAACTTCCTCACATGTCAGTTCTCCGCTCTGACCGCGCAACCCCAGGTGGCGGTGTCGCACTGTACTATGACATCTCCCTCAGCTGCAGCATGTTAACAAACACTGCCCTCCAGTCTCCAGACACCATGTGGTGCGAGGTCGTACTAACCGCCAAACACTCCAGCTGTCTTGGTATCATTTACCGCCCCCCAAACAACTCTCCCGAGAAGGATGCACGACTACTGCACGACGTCCACCTTATGTTATCCCACAAGCGCACACACTTTCTTATCATGGGTGATTTCAACCTGCCCCGTCTATTTCACTCTGTCCCGTCTACTAACTCCTTTGCATCAGGCCTCATTGATCTTCTTCACACGGCCCCGTTGTACAACCACACGTATCAGCCGACCAGATTCCGATCCAACAACCAACCATCCCTGCTAGATCTCGTCCTCACTAACGAAGAACTGATGGTTGAGCACGTTGAGTATGATGCCCCTTTGGGGCTTAGCGACCACTGCGTCCTCCGTTTCGATTTTATATGCTTCGCCGAAAAACTCGTCAGCACGCCAACTTATACCAAACGCTGGACTGATTACGGAAAGTTGAACCTTCTCATTTCCGCTAACAACTGGTCACCCGAGCCCCAATCGAGTGCCGACAGCGTGTGGTCAAGCTTTTGCCTTACCCTACGTGAACTCTGCTCCACTACGACGACGTGCAAAGAAGTTTCCATAGGGAAGAGACGCCCAGCACTCATCCGAAGTCGTACACGGAAATGGATTGCCTCCAGGAACACGGCATGGAGAAACTATCGCTCCCATCCAACGGCCACTCAGTGGGAATATTACCGATCCATCCGTAACCAATGCGTCCATCTTGTACGAGAAGATAAGAGTGAGCACCAGCGTCAACTTATGCGTAAATTTTCATCCAATCCCAAAGCCTTGTATAGTCACGTCAATAGTCTTCGACAAGTCAAGCACGGTGTCACCGCATTGACGACCCCCACAGGGCTCACGAAATCAGCTAACGAGGCAGCAGAAGTCCTGTGCCAGCAGTACGCATCCACATTCTCCGTTCCATCAATGCACACAACGACGGTACCTTCTTCGGTTTCACTCTCAACTTCCCTGACGACTGTTCATTTCACTCCGGAGAAGGTCCTGGCGAAACTCAAATCCCTGCGGCTAACGGCCTCTCCTGGCGCTGATGGTTTCCACCCACGGCTCTTGCGAGCGTGCGCTGCAGCTCTAGCTTTACCCCTAGCGGAGCTGTTCACCCACTTCTTCTTGCAAGGCAAAGTTCCCAATGATTGGAAATGTGGGACTATTACACCAATCTACAAAGGCGGTACTCGCAAAGATCCGGCCAATTACCGACCGATAACTCTCCTATCTACGATCTCCAAAGTGATGGAATCGATCGTCGCAGACGCTTTAATGGACACATGGAGGCCCAGAAACTGCTCTCTGATTGCCAGCACGGTTTCCGGCGTCAACGGTCTTGCCTGAGTAACCTGCTACTTGCCAGGGACAGCTGGACGACTGCAGCCGACTCTGGCCAAGAAACGCATGTTATCTTCCTGGATTTCGCCAAAGCCTTCGACAAGGTCGACCACAAGATTCTGCTGCGGAAACTGTCATCTTACGGCGTTTCAGGGGACTTGATGGACTGGATCCGGAACTACCTCCAAAACCGTACCTTCCAAGTACGCGTCGACGGAGCGTTGTCTCCCCGCATCCTTGCCACAAGCGGAGTTCCACAGGGGTCTGTTCTCGGACCGCACCTCTTCCTAGCCTTCATTGACGACGTCACACCGCAAGTGGAGTCTTCGCTGCTACTATACGCGGATGACGCCAAGCTGTGGCGCACAATTAACCTTCCGGACGATGCCCACGCACTTCAGACGGACCTCGACCGTCTACATCAGTGGTCCATAGAAAATAACCTTCCATTTAACGCTTCGAAATGTCGCGTCCTTTCTACCCGCCCTTCCGCTTTTTCTCCTGTATATTACCTGGGAGCGTCTATCCTCCAGATCTCTTCAGCCGAAAGAGACTTGGGTATCATTACCCAGACGAGTCTTTCCGTATCCGCTTCCTGCCGGAAAGCAGCTGCTGCTGCTAACCGCATGGTGGGATTGCTGAAACGAGCCTTCGGTCAAATTGACCCCAGCAATTTCCGCCTCCTCCTTAACGCTTTTCTCCGACCCCACTTGGAGTTCGCTATTCAGGCTTGGAGCCCTTGGTTGTTGAAGGACCAACGCATACTCGAAGCCCCACAACGTCGAGCAACCAAACTGGTCCGAGGTCTCAAGCACCTAGATTATCCACAACGACTTCAGTGCCTGGGCCTCTACTCGCTTAAGTACCGACGTCTACGGGGCGACCTGATCCTCGTATTCATGATCTTATCCAACCCTGGACATCCCTGTCGCCACCTACTCACACTGCACCAATCGGGCTCCCACCTACGTGGCCACCCACTGAGGCTCACACATCAGCACAGTCGGCTGAACTGCAGACGACACTACTTCTCTTTGCGAATCTGCCGACCGTGGAATGCTCTGCCGGCCGATTTAGTCTTGGCACCCACTGTGGCGGACTTTAAGGCCCGCTTGGACTGTCATCTGGCCGAGCTACACCGCGATATTCCCTAATTTAACTACATTCTACTGGATGGAATTTCTTTCTTTTTTTTCTTCCACCTACTTCCTTTCCAAAGCCGTTTCGGAGGGCGTGGTGGGATGTCTCGCTTTGAGCCGGCGTGCATTCTGTTTAAATGCCACATAAGCCCGATGAAGATACGGCTAACACGCGAGTCCAACCCGCTATAAGGTTGCTTGGCCTTTCATTAAACCCGACCCGTACTCTTTTTACCCTATGGGTCATGTAAAGCTCCAGCTTTTATTCCCATTAAATACAATGTTCCAATGTTTCGTAACACCGAGACGGATGGGGTCCTCGTTTGATGATTCTACTGCAGCTTGCGGACAGGTTAACTGTTCAGAGCCAGTAACAGATGCATCTGGTGGTATGCAGTGTGACGTCTGCTGCCGCTGGTATCACGAAAGCTGTACCGGCCTACAAGCTGATCAGTACAAAATGCTATCATCAAGCGTCCACTTTCTTTTCAGCTGTGCTGAATGCTGCGCTAAAAGATCGACGCGCCTGGCTGTCACCGGTGCTAAACTTTCAGCGTTGGCTTCAAGGTTGGCAGATGTTGAGTTGGCGATAGCTAAACTCGCCTCTATTGCTTCGCTCGATACGAAAATGGATTTGATTTTAAAATCCCTAAATATTTCGTTTAAAGACACAGCAATAGCCGGCAACATTGCTGACGATCCATCCACTGGAGTCTGTCAATCGGTCATAAAGTCGCACATCCTACCGGCCAATCCAGGTAGCATTGCTGGCGGTCCTCATGCTCCGATCAAAGTGAAGAAAAATAGGGTGCGGAAACACCAAAAGCCCTCTGCTAAACCCAGAGAAATAGTTGCCACGGCATCGAAAGAGATGCCGTCTTTGACAGTCATAAACTCGTCTGACGATTGCACACAGAACTTTCCACAGACGCTGACTGTCTCGGCCGCCAGTGAACCAGCCTGTTCTGACGAAATGCTGGTAACTGCTCAATGCGTTACAAAGTCAACGGCCCCTGCTCCAGTGAGCCAAAAGAAGAAGCGGACAAGATCTGCTCGTAAAACTTCGAAGGGGCTTGAAGACCCAGGAACCAGTAAGACGCCGGCAATAGAGCGGAAAACCTACGCTACCGTTGCTTCGGCGTCGTTTGGGAAGCCAGGGACAGTCCCACCGCCAGTGGTGAAAACAGCTGGTACAGGTGTCGACTCCAAGGCACGTGGGGTAAACACTCCCCGTCGTGCCGACTCTTTCACTGATAGTAGCGTTATATTCCGTAACGTTACTGAATCTGAGGCCGTTCTCCCAAGGGAACGCATCTTGGATGACATCAAGTGGCTGAAACTGTGTGTCAGCAAGCTGCTTCCACCTGGTTTCCCTGGTGTCACTGTCAGAAAGCTGACCAGATTGGGGAACGTTCCTATCGCTACGCCAAATCCACGACCCCGACTACTTCGCGTAGTCCTTTCTACCCCGGAGGAACGCAAATCGTTACTGCGATTTGCATTCAAACTTAAGGGTAGTGGTGTCAGCGTTCAGCCGGACCTCCCACTGGCAGATAGGTTGAAGTTAAAGGAGGCTATCAAAGACCTCAAAACTAGACGGGCGGCTGGTGAGCAAGGCCTCCGTCTGGTGGGTTTTCAGGTGGTCAGCCGGAAGTTACTTTCCGCCCTATCAGAACCAATCCTGATGGCGCACGACCCAGGGATGGTCGTGCCGACTTCCTTGAGGTAGTACTTAGCAACGTGCGTAGCCTAAGGAACAAGGTGCACGAGTTGGGTCTACTTGTAGACAAATCTCGTCCCGACATACTTGCTTTCACTGAGACGTGGTTGTCTCCGGATATCACGGACGGTGAGGTATATTTACCTGGCTACGCGCTGCTTAGAACTGATCGCTCCGTTGGTCGCCAAGGCGGAGGCGTTGTACTGTATGTGAGCTGTAACTTAGATGTGTTGAGGACTTGCACATTCCAGTCGTCGGATCAGACTGTTGAAGCCCTATCGGCTGTTTTGTGCACTTCCTCTACCCAGTTTACAGTTATAGTGGTATACAGAAGTCCTGGAAGTTCCTCCAGGGGGATACTTGACTTTATTCGCACTCAGTCTGCGAATAAGTGTTTAGTTCTAGGGGATTTCAACCTCCCGGAAGTCTGTTGGGCCGATCTTTCTTGCAATTCGGCATTAGGAACATTCGGTGCAGACTTCCTTGAACTGACTCTCCAAGTGCCTTTGCACCAGTTCGTTGACTTTCCCACTAGGTATATGGACAACCAAATACCATCTACTTTGGATTTGGTTTTCGCTAAGTCCCTGGACTTCGTGACTGACGTTTCATGCGGTGCACCTCTAGGGTCTAGCGATCACGCATGCATATCCTTTCGATGTGCTCTTTCAAGGCACCAAGAGACCGCTGTTGAATTACTTCCGAATATTTGGCGGGCGGACTTTAGTGCAATGCGAACTAAGGCTTCAGTTCTGAACTGTGAGATCTCGATGACTGACTCTGTCCAGTTAGCCTGGGATAAATTTAAGGCATACCTTACGGAGGTTTCCACTCCCTATATTCCACTCATGAGGAAAAGAGGGTTAAGGGCACAGCCTCCATGGATAGATACCACAGGCAAGTTCCTACTCAAGAAACGGTCTAGATGCTGGCGAACCTACCAAGCAGCTCCATCAGCCAGTACCTATGATAGTTATCGAGAGAATAGAAATAAATGTAAGCAACATCTCAGAACTGCTCGTCTCCAATACGAGCAGGGTTTAGCGGACTCGGCCGCAGCTAATCCCAAGAAGTTTTTTGCTTACGTTAAAAGACGCAGCGGGGCAAAACTGTCTATACCAGCTTTATTGCGAGCAGACGGGACCCGTGCGCAAACTGACTATGACAAGGCTTGTATACTTAGTGATCAGTATACTGGGGTCTTTGCTCGGGAGACCTCTTTACCACAGGTTGAATTGGTTTCAAGAGTTCCAGAGGATTCTTGCTTAGCTGAATTTAGCATAACGGAGACTCAGGTCTTCGAGCTACTGCAAGGCATTAATCCCTCTAAAGCTTCCGGTCCTGATTCAATTCATCCGAAGCTGTTGCATGAACTGGCCACTGAGCTGAGTGGTCCGCTCACGTGCGTATTTTTAATATCGCTGTACAGCTGCAGCCTACCTTCGGAATGGAAGGAGGCAATCATCTGTCCGATTTTTAAGGGCGGTGACAGCGCTCTACCCGCGAACTACCGGCCTGTCAGTTTGACAAGCGTAGTAGTCAAGTTGTTCGAGAAGCTGATAAGGGATTCAGTGGAGAACCACCTGAATCGATTCAACCTTCTCAGTGTTGCACAACATGGATTCCGCAAAGGATTTTCATGTCAGACTAATTTACTTGTAGCTCGTGAAAGCTGGGCCGAAGCGGTAGACAGTGGCCACGCTGTAGACGTGCTATTCGTAGATTTTTCGAAAGCTTTTGACACTGTTCCACATCTTCGGCTCTCACTAAAGTTGAGATCTTACGGGATATCTGGTCGCGCCCTTCAATGGGTGTCTGCCTTCCTTGAGGGGAGGGAACAGTGCGTACGGGTGGGGCGTAGCCTTTCGCTCAGGCAAGCTGTCCTTAGTGGCGTTCCGCAGGGCTCGGTATTGGGGCCATTGTTGTTCGCGATCTATGTAAATGACTTGCCGGGAGAGCTAGGGGTGTCATCATTAATGTTTGCTGACGACCTTAAGCTCTGGAATATTGTGGATATCCCGGGGGGTCCTGAGGCAATTCAGCGTGCCTTGGATAGGCTCTGGGAATGGTCTATCTTATGGTTGATGCCCATAAATAGGGCGAAGTGCTCTGTTCTCCGAATCGGAGCTGCAAATCCTCCCACCCGATATGTTGTCGGCGGTGGTGAACTCCCTGTTGTCACTCAGCAGGTTGATTTAGGAGTCGTACACGCATCAGCACTTCATTCTGGAGACAACTGGAAGAAGGCTGCTTGTCGAGGGTTTCGTATGATGTGGTTTATCCGCCGCTCTTTCGGAATCTTAACGGCCAAGTTGTTTGTGAAGCTATTTTCGGCATTCGTCCGACCCCACCTGGAATATTGTATTCAGGCTTGTCCACCATGTCTTAACCGAGACAAAATGGACTTGGAGAGGGTGTTACGAGTGGGCACTCGGTTAGTGCAGGGTCTACGGGGACAGACGTATCCTGAACGCTTGCTCAGTTTGGGTATGTACTCCATGCACTACCGAAGGATAAGGGGGGACCTGATTCTCACTTATCGTATTTTGACGGGTAAGATTGGCCCGGACTTGTCAGGGCTTTTTAGTCCCGCTACGTTACCTAGTCTCCGCGGTCACCCACTGAAATTGCATAAACCACGGTCTGATAGGATTAGGACGGAAACTCGTCTATCGCGCCGAGTTATAGATCGCTGGAATTCTCTTCCAGATCATGTGGTTAGGGAACCTACAGTTAAGGGTTTTGCGCGCCAGCTCGATGCTCTTGGGTGGCAACAGCAAACCTTTCCTTTTTCCTAGCCGACTCACCTTCACTTTTCAGTTCTTTTTTATTGACTCAAATATCTTGGTATTCCACTTGCTTAGCTCTTACCACTTTCTCTTTTGCCTTCTGCGTTTACTTTTTTCTCTTTCTTACTTCACGTAACCGACCCAGCAGGGACTGCTAGGGCAGGATACGTGGGCATTAATTGGTTGGACAGGGTGTGATGCGGTCTTTGTTTTAGGTCCATCAGTATTTCAAAGTTCGCTAACTCCTGGTTCAACGACCCGCCGAAGAAGGAACACTCACGGGATAATCCTATCGTTCCAGTCCCGCTTGAACTTGAACTTG
>CALYDF020005472.1:0-14312 GCA_944474145.2 Dicrocoelium dendriticum | reverse complement strand
AAATCACATTTGTGAATTCTGAAATATCGTAAGTCAGATATTTTAAATGTTACATTAGAAGGACAACGATATTCACGGCTGACAACTTTTATAACTTTTTTGCGCCATATTTCGAAAGAGTTGTACAGAATTCATTTCTAGTTGCTCTATAATACAGTATTCAGTAACCGTTTTAACCGTCATCCGTGACTAAGCGCAAGCGGAGAACTCAATCACATTGAGGCGATTGCCTATCTGTGTGACACCATTCGATACAGAATTCACGATGCAGGCCAAAAAGCCTAAGCTTATTTTAATCTTGGGTTTCACAAAGCAGCTGTGAGAATTGGTGAGCTATCAATCTGTGTTCGGCACTGTGTTCAGATTCAGTTAGCAGGTTCCAGTCACTCGCCATTCCTTGTGACCAGTCCAGCCAGTGCACCTGCACAACCCATCAAACAGACCGCGCGATCACGCCGGCATTGTAACCACAACGCTCGCCTGACCGATGTGCGCAGCTGTCAAAGCTGGAAAAGTACAGAACACCAACCAACCCACTGGGTCAGGTACCGATACCATGTTGAGTGGCAGAAATGAGAATCCGGAAGGGCTCCAAGCAAAATGCATTTGCTGGTTAGGATAATATCATCAAGTAGTTAAAGTAAGTTTGGCTTGCTTGCATTGTTTGGAATGGTATCATACGAAAAGTACAAACGTGTCTCAACAAAAGATACGACAGCGAAATAGCTCCCAAGATGCACTTTGGTACTGTGCTGCATGCTCGACTATCCCACTCGTTAGCGGCTTGCTTAGCCTACTTTAGAGGTGCGATCGGTTAATGGCAGAGGCGGTGCAGAGGATGAACGATAAGAGTACTCCACTGGAAGCGAGTATGCACCAGAGAAGCACAGCGGCCTCTAAGCAACAGGATGCTGCGCAATCTGCTTCCCACTGACTCGCAAGTTGCCACGTCCCCATCTCTGTTGTTTTCCCCAACTTTGATGTGATGCCGGACGAAAACTGACCTTACCTACGAGAGTAAAACAGTACTCATGGCAACGAAAATCTAGTACCATTCAACAACGTTGGTTAGACAAATTCCTTTAGACCTGACATCCAGCGTTAACAAGGATGAAGCAGTCGGACATCAACCCTCCGTACCTGTAGCTCAAATGTCTCTTGCCGAGACAATGCACGCCGGGATATCAGTTACATATGCAGAGATTGCTACAACGGTCAGTCGGGAGGCCGCCATTACGGCCTCTTCTGTTTGAAACACTGTTAACGCGAATACAGAGACAAGCAGTAAACTCTCAAGCCCTGTCAGTAGGTCAGGACAAGGGATTATCCTACATTATAGATCAACGAAAAAGGGATCCTATCAAAATGCACTGATTGTTGTGTGCTCAAATATCCCTGAACCTACACCCATCAATTTGTGTGGTAAATTATCAGACGACCAAGACCAGTGGAACAAGTTGTGCTTGATGATGGGTGTTAAAACCAAGTCCATGAACCTATTACGAATTACTCGTCATCCGAGCTAGCCACACTATGGAGAACCCAGACTTGTCCGAGTAACACTGAAATCCTCCATCGATGTATAAAACAGTTTATTCTCCGAAAGGTCACTAAGACACGGATCCTCTGAGGTACGCGTCTATCCTGATGTCCCTTGGAGCGCAAGACAATCAAAAAATACACTGAAGTGTCACACAGCAAGCAAGACCGGCTAAACACAATCTCCATATATGGCGTGTCGGAGCATCCTTCTAACGATCTTCACGAGGCCGGAAAGCACGAATTAGTACAGCGACGGTGCATTCGTAAAACACTTTCTTTAGTTAATATTGTGGCGCCATTGCTCACCAGGCTACCTCTCTCTCTAAATTATAGAGGATGCGACCTATAAGCCTACTACATATGGTTCAGTCAGAGTAGAAAGCAACAGATGTTTTGTATCGACGGCGGTGAAATCGGAAAACTATTCTCTCTGAACTTCGATTAAAGACCGCAGAAGCTTTTTAAATTTCAAATATCAAAGCACCTGAAGCAGGAAACCTATCGACGATGATGCAGGAGCTTCACTTAAATGCTGCTTTACTCTACTCTGACGTAGGTCTAAACGAAGATTGGGACGCACCCTAGCCGAATCGTTTCAGATGAGGTACCTTAACCCAGCAAAAAACGAGTAACTGCCGACCGCTCATAGGTCGACATTCTCCCACATTTGACCTCTTTAGTCTTCCGTAGGTTCCTAGAGACCGAGAAACCAGCCTGTTATTATATGAATGCTCAGGGTACTTTTAATAAACTTGTCGAACTGATAGATCGCCAAGATTCCGGTTGTTTGATGTCATTGGTATCACTGAAACTTGATTGTATACGAGAATACCAGACGCTGGAATTTCACTACCAGGCATGTCGCTCATCAGGAATGATAGACTCACAAAAGGAGGAAGCATACTACTGTATTACTGAAGCGACTTACAGTGCGAAGCCTTGGAGGATTCAGACTCTCAGTACCCCAACTCTCTTTGGTGCTTCCTGCAGATAAAACAGAGACACTTGCCTTAATGTCTTAGTGTACCGCCCCCCCTACTCTACACCTGTTTCTGGTGAGGCCTACACATTCAGCCGTTGCTATTCTCGTTGGATTAGTTTACATTACTGAGTGCGGCTTTTATATGTTATTTTTAACTTTGAGGCGATTCGTTTTTCTGATCAGGTCTTAAGGTCAGTGTTGTCCTACTCCGTTAACCATTTGAAAATCTTACGTGGTACTACCTTAAATCTGTGTCTCATCGAATGCAACCACAAAGTCCGGAACACTTGCAAACGTATTATGAATAAATGTCTTGGCGAAAAGCGCAAGCTTCGGGCTGGCTAGCAATCTGGCCGTAGTCCTTATTCTGTCGACAAAGCGTAAGTCCCACCGATACCTTCCAGCAATGTTCGCCCGCCCATTGGTAAAATCAGTGGTTTCAGTACCAGTATGCAGCGAAATGAATAGGTTAATACAGGGAGTCATTCTGTTACTAGAAAGCTGGTTACATACTGATGTGGAAAATGTGGTAGTTCAACTCGATGGTTATTTTCCCTTCAGGTCTGAACCCCCCGGGAAGTCTTAGTTTCGTGGTGGTGGCGTTATAACTTACGTTAATCAACGTTGATGCAACACAGCAATCATAATATTTACGGACTCAGCGACTTCTATAAGCCGCCATTTAGTTGAATGCAAACCGAACTTCCTAAGTGGCTTTCGATCAGTCATCCTCGGAAAGGTTACATTGCTCCTGACACATCTGCATCGGAGCTAAAACTTTTGTGGACCAGCTTTCTTCAATTCTACTGCTTAAATTAGATTGTTCTATCTGTTCTATCTAGCGACTTCAATATAAAGGATACAACATACTTGAAGACAGTTGGCTTACTAGACCTAGTGACTGTTTCGATCAGACAAGATGCCCACTTGGACGCTGTGTTCACAAATAAAAGATGGTTGTTTGCCATACAAAAGTAGGTTCCTTTGAGCAGCTCAGACCATTGTATTTTCAAAATCTGTCCAGTCAAATATAGCAGGTCTAATTTTTTTAAAGCTGATCAGATGTCCTTACAAGATCACCAGACGGCGAATTTGCTCCTTGGAAATTAGTACACGGCCCCAGACAATGTTTTCTTTAACTGCATTTTTGGTCTTCAACGACGAGGACCTGTCCCTCGAATGTGACCATGTTACGGACTATATCAAATATTGCTTTGGCATGTGTTGCCCCGTTGAACCGATGTATCTAAGAGCAGATAGATTTCCACCACCACTACTAAAGCGACATCACAGGATGAAAGAATGAGCTTCCAAGTACAAGAATGATATCCGTGTCAAAAGCCTAAACACAGCAATTAAATCCTAGATAAGAGGACTAAACTAATTATACGTAAAAACAGTTCTAGGCAACCATAACTGTCGCGATTTATGGAGGGTTCTGAGTCTGCTCTGTGGTAAAAGTATTTGAAGCCAGAGCGGTGAAGTGGATGTGGATAATCTGAATTCGGAGTTTAGTTCCCCTTCACTATGCTCATCGTCCTTACCCTCCTTCATTAGCTCAAGTCCAGTCGCGCCGTTCGATCAAAGCAATGTCTATAAGGAACTTAAAAGACTAAAGGTAACCAAAGGTTGTGGTCCGGATGCCCGCTCACCATTAGTTCCCAAAGAGCGTGCTAATTCTCTCACATTGCCTTTAACAGATCTCTGTAACAAATGCATCAATACGGGTGTGATCCCGGACATTTGAAGAACGGCTAGTATAACTCCAGAAAAATGGATCTCAATAGTATCACTCAATTGCATATACATCTGTGCTCCTAAAACTTTTCAAACAACTGTTAATTTCGCGAAATTTTTCAGTCGCTCCTGAAGATGATATCCACTAGTTTGCGGATAGGCCCCATTCATATTCACATTGGATGCAGTAGCATATCTTGTGCATTTTATAGCCACAAGATTAAATCAAACATGTAAATCCGTACGGCTTCTCTTCTGAATTATTCGTATGCGTTTGGAAGCCTGGATAGGTCAAGGTTGCTAAACCTGCTATCCGAAAATGGAGTTCACCCTAATGTGTGTAATTTGTTTCATGACTATTTTACAGATCCTATTCATTTTACCAAGTTGAACGGTAAGAAATACTCGTGCTTGTGTAACTGTGGTTCAGCGACATTTTGCCGCACACATTTGGATCTATACTTATTCATCATGCTTTTACAAGCTTTACTTTGTGATACCATTTTCCCGAGTATATTCCAGTGCATCCTATATTTACCCTGAATTTTAAATTCCGGGCAGTGTTTCGCCGACATCCTAAAGCTAAAACTTGCCTAACTCCAACCATAGGCGACATGGTTTGGTCTCACTCAATGGACCACTTCAACGGCTTTCGACCTAACTGTCACTGGTTCAAATTCAACATTGCTTGGTGCAGCCACAGGTCTCAAAACAAATTCACACGGCGCGATCCATTGGCTTAACCACGAAAATTCTCAATCACACCTTCGTGTATTCTGCCCCACTTGCAAGCTGTCACATTCGATTGGCACGCCAGAAATGACAGTTTGCAAGCACACAGCTGAAACGTGATCACTGTGACCTTACTGACGACGTCAGGAACAGAAAAACTTTTTACCATAGAGTCATTCAAATGGTTCGTAACATTTGCTCAACAGTGTGCCACAGTCTAAAGACCTATGTGGATCATGTTCCAAACTTGTTAAGGGGGGCATTTTGTGCCGTAACTGTTGCAAGTGTTTCCATGCGAGATGCCTCCGAGTTAAACATAGTCAGGCCAAGTTATTAAACAAACCATGTTCGCTATCGTTTTGTGTGGAATCCACATTGATCCCACTGATAAAAAGCGTGCTCCTATTATCTCAGAAGTACGACCAGCTACTAGCCAAGTTTGAGGAAATGGTGACCACAAAAATCACTACGGTTGGGGTAAGCATAGCGGACTGTGCAACCCAATCCTCCCCCGTAAGTGTTGCTCCTATCCCGTAAGAACTGCAAGTAACACCGCAAACAACACGGCATCTAGAATGCAGAACATCAACAGCTGTCCTAATACCACACGTAGCTCACATTTGACTAAAGCGTTCCCCAGTTCGATCGGAGTAACTACACGTAAGGTTACTTTCAAACTCCAGAGGGAGTGCGTTGAAAAAGAGCAAGCCGTTACGAGCGAAAGTTGGGTTACGGTTGCCTCCAAGAAGAGCCGTCATTTAAAATTGACATCACCCCCAACTGGATCGGAAACTGAGGAACATAGTGGAGTTTTCCTAGTGCAAGCACCACCGGTTTCCTGCAGTACATGTCCAAGTACTTCAAACACTTACTGCGACATATCGAAACGTGTAAAGAAACAACCACTTGTACTGAGCGTACTGTGCTCCAATATCCCAGAATCGAAATCGACATCAATAAGAGGCAGGCATTTAAATGACCTCAACCAGTGGGACATTATTAGTAACCTAATTGGAGTTGTACTGAAACCTGTATACTTAGTGTGTATTACGCGACCCCCCAACTCTAAGCATTCTGGAGAGCCGAGACTTCTGCGTGTTGTGCTGAACTCCATCACTGAAATAGAATCAGTACTACTGTCGACCGGTAGTCTCAGAAATGAACACTGTTCCATCCGTATCTTTCCAGACACCCCATGGGGCTAGCGCTGTCGAGTTAACCGCACTTTAGAGGACTACCGGAAAGAAACTTCAACCCGAACCATACTTCTTCACGGGG
Organism: Dicrocoelium dendriticum; assembly: GCA_944474145.2. Taxonomy (NCBI): domain Eukaryota; kingdom Metazoa; phylum Platyhelminthes; class Trematoda; order Plagiorchiida; family Dicrocoeliidae; genus Dicrocoelium; species Dicrocoelium dendriticum. The sequence continues at coordinate 8,041 of CALYDF020005472.1, read as the reverse complement.
TTTCTGAAAATGAAGCATGTGATGACCATGAAGTAACAACCCATGATAAAGAACCCTGGTGTTATATTCATGAAACACTCTGTTTTGATGATGTGTTAGCGATATTGGTGTCACAACTGCTTACCACACCGAACTACAAAGGAAGTGTTCCGAGAGTGTTGAAGGTAATCTTTCAGTCAAATCATATGGTAGCACGGATGCTACAAAGCTAGTGCATGTTCCGTTACAGGCTACCATCTAAGGTTCGGCTGAAGACAATCAGCGACATGCCTCCTAAGGATGATATGTCACTAAAAGAACCAAATGCGATAGGATCTATGAAAGAACAATGCACCAGTAGGGTGTCAAATGAGCTCATACAACCTGTAGAAGATAATATTGACAAGACACCTTACGCTGTATGTCGAAGATTAGACAGGGGTCTAACTACGCGGGCGAAGAATAAGACGTTAAACCCTTCACCAAGTACACACCTATAAAATCGATTAGTCGCTGGCCACTGGTCGGCGAAACTTCACGTAGGAGTTGTACAACCTCCGAAAAATCGCTTAAGTACGAGAAACTTTCATGTGTGTACACTAACGCCCAAGGGCTCTTCACTAAAGTTACCGAACTTCGGCTACGTCAGGTTGCGAATTCTTGGGACCTAATTTCAATTACCGAAACTTGGTTACACCAAGAGTTGACTGATACTGAGGTTGAGATAGCCGAAATGTCACTCATCCGGAACGAACGCGCCAGCAGAGAAGGTGGGGTCCTACTCTAATACCGCAGCAACCTACATTGTACAATAGATTTTATATGGAAACACACGTTACCAACTCAATCTGGTGCCGTCTCCGACTAAGACACAGCGACACGTCTCCTAGCTGTCATTTACCTTCCCCTAACCTCCACTCCAGAAATGGATTCCCGCTTAACACGCGTCCTGAACAGAGCAACACGCACTAGGTACAGCCACATTCTCAATTTTGGGGACTTCAATCTACACAATCTGGAGGTTTCGGCATCGCCCAGTGAGCAGTTTAAATCAGACTTTCATGAAGTTATCGTTAAGATTCCATTGTACAATCATGCCACCATGCCTACCAGCTTCAGGACATCAAACAAACCGTCCATATTGGACTTGTGCTCACGAATGAAGAGCTCATGGTCGACAAGTTATTGATGGATAGTCCATTAGGTCTCAGTGACCATGTATTAATAACCTTCAACTATGTGTGCTATGCAGAGTACCCATTTGAACACACGAAACTAACTCATACAATCACACGCTACCACGTATTGAAAGTACTCGCCGAAGCAACTGATTGGGAATTCTCAAACAACAGTTCCCTTGACGACATTTGGACAGAATTCGTTAATAGACTCAGCGACATCGTCAACAGAGCATCAGAGACCAAGCCCCTTCGTCCCGCAAAATGCCTGCAAATTCTAAGGGGTAGGACTCCAAAATGCCTGGCGATAAGGGATGCAGCATGGCGTGCTTACAATATTAACCCCTACTCAGAGACTTGGGACAATTTTCTGACCCACCGCAACCATTGCATTGCATTTGTCCGTGAAGACAAATTAACTTATCAACAGTGCCTAGCCAAAAAGTTCATGGCAAACAACAAAATGTTATACAGACATGTCAATAAGCTCCGTAAAATGAACCATGGAATCCCTCCACTTTCCACGACAGGCAGTAGAATACAAAGAACCGAAGAAGCAGCTAATGCCCTGCGGTTACAATACGCCCCAAGTTTCTAACTCGCAACCACTACCTGTCCCATAATGTCATGCGGATTACAGACTCCACTGTATACACATGTAAATGTCAACCCGTCAATTATGCTAAGGGAGTTACTCTTACTGTGTGAGCATAGTTCTTCGGGAGCAGACACCATCCGCCCGAAGACGCTGAAGGCTGTGACCAACCAGCTAGCTTAACCACTGTCACAGTTCTTCTAAAGATGCTTTGATGTACAACAAGTCCCCACTATGTGACAGCGTAGCCATATCATCCCAAATGTTAAAGGCGGTAACCGTTCAGATCCTGCAAACTATCGCCCAGTGACCTTCCTCCCTGTGCTCGCAAAGGTGATGGAAGAGTTCATGACTGAAGCTCTAATGGACGACCTGAAAAAATGCAAAATCTTGTCACCGTGCACAATGGCTTCCGTCAACACCGGTCATGCACCACCAACCTACTGAGTACACGAGGTAGTTGGACGGAAGTGGCTGATGATGAGGTCGGAATTGACGTCATCTATCTGGACTTCCAAAGCTTTCGACCGCCTTGATAACCCCATCACACTTCAACGGCTACTGAATCGGAGCTCCTGTACTTTCTTGGGTTGGCAGCTTCCTTCACCACCGGAAGCTTCAAGTACGTGTTAGGGGATCACTCTTTAACCCAAATGAGGTTGAACGTGGTGTCTTACAAGGCTCAGTGCTGGGACCACGCTTATTCCTAGTGTTTATCCCCTCAAATTTCCTGCTTTTCGTCCATGACATCAAACTATGGCGGGCGATTAGTAACAAGCCAGATCATGATCTGCTTGAACACGATCTAGATGGTATTTACAATTAGTCAAAGAGGAACATGCTACAATTGAACATAGCTAAATGCAAGGCGATACTTCTGCTTCACCAGCCGGTAAGCGCTTACAAGCTTGGAGACCGCACCTTGGAGAAGGTCTTTCAGGAGCGTGACCTGGGTGTATTAATACAGGAAGATCTCTGGTGTTCAAAACAAGCAGAGAAGGCGATGAGAACTGGCAATCAACACTTCGGCCTTCTTCGCAGAGCATTCGGTCGGTTTGAACCCTCAATCTTTCCCCAAATGCTTAACACCTACGTGCGACCGCAAGTGGAATATGCTACTCAGACGTGGCAGTCGTGGCAGGAACAGGATCTTGTTACACTCGAGACTCCTCAAAGAAGGGCAACCAAGAACGTCAGGGGCCTCTTCCATCTGCCCCGTCACCTTAGACTGAAATCTCTAAGAATCTACAACTGTCTATATCGGATTTTGCAGGGGGATCTCATAATGGTTTACCAGATTCTGAAGAACCCAAACCACATTTGCCGTCCGCTGGTGGAATTGAACCACAACACCAACCTAAAAGGTCACCCTCTGAAACTGACGATTCAGTATAACCGACTTGAATGCCATGGAAATTTCTTTTCCCTCCTAGGATGCTAGCTTTGGAAAGCCATCCCTAATTATGTCGTCTCTGCTCTCAGGCTGACGATATTTAAAAAATGTGTTGACGATGCACTGTCTCACTTACATTTCATTTTATGACTTGTTAGCCAGGGGCTGCAAAACGCAATCAAACGATGTCTTGCCAAACGCCTAACCAATGGATTGATGGAGTTATACGTTTAACACGCGAACATCTCCGCTATTCTACATAGGTCTATGGTGAGTCCACCACAACTCTGTTCACTTGATCATGCAATTCACTTTTCGCAATAATTTCCATCCCACAGGACTTGTTAAGCAATGCTACGTTAGCCGTAATAAAATATTGTTTCATTGTTCCATCCTCGTTGCCGTAGGTGATATTCTACAGCGTGCGATTCTATTACCTTAACTATTTTTCTCGTATGTTCCACATCTCCCTATACAAACCATGTTTCTAGGGTTTAAATATTCTGATGATGTTGTGCTGGCATGTATGTCCCTCACTAATCAGGATTCCTCATCACTTCAATGTGGGTCAGAAGATCTGGCGGAATGGTCTTCATTCAGATCTCTTACGCTTAATGCTTCTAAATGCAATGATGTAATATTTTCTTTTCTACGTGGCGCTAACTTGCAGTCCTAGCTTTCTCCCGCACAGTTACGGTGAATGAAAATCTCATACCCAGCTCTTCCACCGTCAAGTATCTTGCCGTTTTTTATCCCAGAAACTTTCTTGGTCCACCTAAGTCTGTAAAACTTTTCAAAAGCTCAGCAACTTTCCTTTTTATTCCCTCAGAATTTAAGTGCTTTCAGTTCCGCATACTTTAGTATTCAGGTGTTTGACTTCTATTGTTCCCCATTGGTTTTACTGCTCTCCTGTCATTTTCCCCTGGACTACTTCAGAAAGACTGCTTCGCATTGGTGCGATCTATGAAACACATCTCTATAGATGCAGCGGCTTGTCTAGAGATCCTTTAGTCGATTTGATCGTTTCTAGACAGCTTGATGCCTGCAATAGTTTTTCTTCTAAGGTACTAACTGACCGATTTTATCCATTTCATAATAATCTTTCGAAAACGCTCTCTATCTCTTCTACTCTTTTGAAATTTGGAATTTTATTCATCCGCACATCATCGTATCGTAATATCGTTTTGCCTTATCTCTCCCATTAGCTTGCTGACATGGCGAAAGTCAATAACATGCCGCCCGAGCGCTTGTTGGAGTAACAGTCCTGCTTTTTCTCCCACTTTTCTACCCAAGCATGTATATTGCTATTATCATCCAGGTGTCCGCAGTGGTGGTGTAAACGCTGAAAATTGAAGCCGTATGGGTGCGTAAAGCTTATATTGACTTGACTTGACTACATCTCGGAAAGGTGGATTAATCCATGGTAAACACATTGCTAGCATAATGGAAACTGGAGGATTAATTCTCGGGCGACCCCGTCAGGGTCTACGAGAAATCGCGCTACATAAGAAATAACTGACGAACGGTAAACGCATGCTTAGGCCTATATGAATGTATACTTTTGTCTGCTTGACAAGTTTGACACCTTCGATATGGCGTAATGAAGGGGTTGATATCTGTCAGAGAATATCGCTAATGCTAGCCTGTTTCAAAAATTAACATGAGTTGGTGCAGGTAAATCAACAAAAATCAGCTTTGGCACAAGCGACCTCGGGACTGGTATTGTGGTGACTTGGAGAATAATCCTAAATGTCTACCAAGTGGACTATGAGAATCACTGGAGAGCGATGCGTTTAGTGTGAAAGAGCACAGGCAGTCATGAAACGAAATACCAAATAATGGGGGACAGAGAAAGGTAATAGAGGTCGAGCCTAGAACAATAACCTCCTGGCTTTAGTGAACTTTTCATTCATTTTACGCTAAGCGCCGTACCAAGGTACTTTACGGATGAGGAGAAGTGCACCCCCGCGCCAACGAAGCGCATTTCCGGGAAGTGCTTTCGAGGTGTTGTTACAGTGCTCCTCTATGTACTGAGGGACGATATCACTGCAGCGGATAGATACTTGGTTTTACCTCATGAAAATACCACACTCTATGGCGTGTTTCAAGCTTATTTGTCTCATCAGGCAGATATAGCCAGCGTGGAACCCGTGAGCATTGGGATGTTACTTGGGATCTCTGCTCGCTTAGCCACCTGGTCAAGAGGTTTTGGCCAAGGAGTCAGCACATTCAGGTGTTTATTTGTTTGCCAAGCTCGGCGATGGTTCAATCATACTACAACTAAGAAAACCTCTTCCTCGACAATGCCAATGCTAAACGGTTACTAAGAACAACACGTTCATCCAGCTGCATGTATTGTGGTCCCAGGTTTCTAAAAACGATGCTACAGTTTGAAATAATGACATCGCTCATCTTGAAAAACTGGGCTAAATACAGCAAGATAAGACGGACAGAAGTTCGGTTAAAGTCAGGAAGTACCTGGCCGTGGTTGGCTGACGGTTCATTTGGGTCAACTAACTCAGTGCAGCATTCCGTTATACAATTATAAACTAGAAATGACATAGTGGCATCCACAACGTCTGATAGGTCAGGTCAGTTTGGAAGGAATATCATGGCCAAGAGATACACAGACAACCATGAGACCCGACAGATTCTCAAAGACCGAGGGTTTCGCAAAAATGAACTGTTAGTGGCCCACCTCTTAACCACCAGTACAACTTCCAGTTTTGATGCAGTATCAACTAACTCACTCTTGGCTACCGAGAAACTACCTTGTCTGTGCACAAACGGGCATTTACATGTCATCGAGTTTGATGGCTTCAGATCTAGGCTCCAGAGTATCGAGATATCGTAATGCTCACCGAGATATGGTCGAGCTCTTGGAGCCAGCAGTGTTTCGAAACACTCCTTGGGGACAACAGGAGACAATCTGTTAAGAACCACGGATTTTCCTGATTGCTGCTGCTTCAGTGAATGGCACACATTGTCTCCGTAATCAGTGTCAACGAGTCTACCGACAAACTATGCTAGAAAACAGAAGAGTAAGGTAGCAGTTGCAGAAGTTATGGTTCAGTTTTTTCAGTTTTTCGATGGCGAAATTCAAGTAACCGTACGAATTTTTCCAATATCCTCCAGAGTTCACTACGGCTATTACTTCCAAGTATCGCCGATATGTACAAATCGTTGAGACCTCGTAACTGCTACTTTATAGGGACGGAGAGTGATTCTACTGTAAAGTTGTCCTTATTTTGAAAGTTTTTTCTTTTATGCTTCTCAGCTGCTTCAGGTTGGGGAGGGGAGAGAACCTGTCCGCACAAATGAACAGTTCTGTATAAAACAGCAAATCTCGAAACAGAATTTCGGGTAGCTGGTCAACTTATACCAGTACAGTGATACATTAAAGTCAACAAATCAACATAAGTCAGTGGATGAGATTACTTATCGTAATCGGTCATTATTCTGTGCGGAACACTGCCTCTACCAGAACTTGCAGCGGTTTCACTGGGTAGCCTTCCTATAATTTGTATTATAGTATACTAAAGGACAAAGTCGAATGGCTAGGTGGTCCAAACTACCAAGCGGCGCCCTATAAAACACGGAGAGCAGTTTTACTTTGTTTACCTATGCCAAATCGAGGGTGGCTTTGGATCTGGTGGGCAGTTTACGATATTCTGCAGCACAAAGCAAGTAATAAATGTGATGTCGAATCGATTTAAGTCACTAGGAAAAAATGTAGAGAATAATCGGTTTGTTCTATGACGGCCGTTGCATACTCATCGTAAAATGCCACTGCTTCCAGTTTGTAATATGTGGGAGAAATATAGCATTTCGCAAGTAGGATTGATCGATACACTCATACATTTTGGCTTGCACCTCATGAATAAACAGCTAATACATGGTCAGGCAACTCAAAATATCGATTTCATTAATATGCACCAGAAAGATTTTGTGTAGACAATAACTTCACTTTCACGGCTTCGGTAAGCGCGACAGAGGTCGACTCCGTGACAGATGAACCACTCTACCGATACCAGTGCACCATCTGCCTTATGGGGAATCCAAGTCCCTTGCAGCAAAATGATGCCTAGCTGCAAATATTTCCGGGAGTTGGTGTTGAAAGTTAATTCATCCATTTACCCAGAAGATAACGTATGTATGAGGTAAGTAAGATGAGTATGTGCATACTTCCATTTCTTTCTTCCGAAAAGCAAATCTACTTCAGGTACGACCATTTCTCGTACAATTATTTATTTGCTCCTAAATTCTTTTCACTCTAGTTCTTATAACATGGCCATTGGATAGGGCACAGCTTGCGAACGCGACAACACAAATTGATTTCAAAACGTAGCTGGTGTACGTTAACATGACGACAATTATATATATTGAGAAAAGGAAGCACGATCATTCGAATAAAACCAAAATTGTGTTTGTTAAGAATGCCCCAGGAAGAAACCGTACAAAATGTTCACGTTTGTAACCTCTACGGTAGTTGCAATTTTGCTGCACGAGTAATAAAGCAATAGGGCTGGAATCTGTGACGCGTTTAAGAAAATTTGTTACTGAGTTACATCACAATAAGTGTCTAGGCTAGGAAACGATGAATTCCAGAAATAATAAAAATGCACATCATTATCAGTTTACTCATCCGATGAAATGGACAAGAAAAAGACCCAACCATATTCATTAGTATCCCAACCGCTAGAATAAGGCAGAACAACCGAAACACCTATCCGTGTAACCAGTGGTGCACTGGTACTTCAACGGTGTACCGTATCGATTACAGAAGAGTAGTAGGGGGAGTTGAATGGTATAGTTAGAACTTCGTCACATCTAGGCTCACTCAGACAGCCGCCACACGCCCGGAAAAGCACTGTACGCGAGTTTCATCCTTTCGGG
>CALYDF020005471.1:0-14651 GCA_944474145.2 Dicrocoelium dendriticum | reverse complement strand
TTTGGTTGGAGTTGCCTCTATTTCAGCGGATGGCATGTTTCGCCTTTCAAACAACATGATGTAAGGATTCTCGAGGCTTACTTTGACTTCGGTAAGTACTTTTTGTTTTCTTAACTACACGCCCAGCCTTTTCGCTTGATTGGTTGTGATACGGGCTAGTGATTCAGCGCGGTGAATCCTGATTTATTCTACAATTACAAAACTCTAAGCTATTGAATTGGGGAACGTTGTCAGCAACCCCTCCCTCCTGTACTCAGTGTGAAGCCAACTGGAATTGCAGCTTGTTCACGACGGGTTTAGCGATGGTCGTAGGGAGGGCATCAATTTCAAAGTATTCGCTGAAGTAATGGATTATAAACAACTAATTTTGCCCCTCAAGAATGAAAAGATTTAAGGAGAGGTTCTGCCAAAGCCTCTATGCGCTTTCACGGAGCATCGCGGGTTGTTTCGATTGGCGCACTTCATGTGCTGGGCAGGCACATTTTACAAGGTCAATACTTGAACGTCGCAGTGCATTCGAAACGAGCAGAAGATCTGTCATAAAGAGCATTGACCTTAATGTTGTGCGACGGTTTGCGTACCTCCTTGACCCATTGAGCTGTATTAGGCTGTGCTCCCGGGCCCCTTGAGAGTTACTCTTACCAGGTTGGTCAATGATTAAAGGGCAGACAAATTCCATCTCTTGGTCCTCTATGTTAAGATTTAACTGGGATAGCATCCATTTATCTAACCCTTACTCATTACCACTGTCCCGCTGCCTTGTGAACAGGATTTTGAGCCAAAAGCTATGGTTGAGGACCCTGATCGTCCGCTTATCTAGATCTTGGCGCCCTGACAGTACCTTAGCTTACATACAATCATGAATTTTTCTTCAAACATAAAGTTCATCTTGCTTCGGCTGTCGCGCACATTAGCAAGGGCCGCATTAGCATATGCATACAGCCAGTCGGATAAGCTAAAGCATGCCACTCCTGGCGCCTCCCGTTTTTCTTTTCTACCTGTCGCTCTTACTCCTATCCCGACCACATTACTAACGTTCTTTCCATAATTTTTAGCTTAATGGTTAACAATCGAAGTGCCACTGTAGTAGAAGTAACTGCAGCCACCTTCCCACAACACCCATTTGAGACCTATTGACCACAGTCGCTTAAAAGTTCACGCTGTTCCGTTTCCATGGTAAGATTTAACGTTCGCACTATAAGACAAATAAGTAAACTGGCTGCACGCGCACGCACCTTGGACACACTGGTTATTGATGTGTGTACTGTGTCTGAAACCAGGCTCAACTACCCTACTGAAGTTATTGAATTAACTGCACATGGCTTGTCTGTTCGTTACTGGTTGCGCGCATCTGGAGTCAATGATGGGGTACTCACGAGTCAAGCTGGTGTAGGTATCATTCAAAGCTCCAAGCCTGAGCCCCCTTTGGTTGACATGGTTCCGGTGAACAGCCGTTCGTGTGCAGCCCGTTTGACGACCCTAAATAAGGTTGATTCACGTAGTAGTAAAAAACTCTGTTTGTTTCTGATTTCCGCTTATACTCCCACTGCCTGCAGTTCAACTGCTGTCAAGGACAATACTACACAGTACTACTAGTTCGGATATTATAGTAAGGGATTTGAATGCACACTGGGCATATGAGCTCTTCAGAAGCTCAGCTGGGTGGTAATTATGGGTTTAAGACCGAACGGACTGACAACGGCAAGCGTCCTTTGCAACTGTGTGCGGAGTGCCAGTTGTTTCTTAGTAGCACTGATTTTAAACACAGTGTGCGCCAAGTGCCACTTAGCGTCCACCTTTAGCTCACCAGCGATGGACCCAAATTGACCACATTGTCATTGGTTACAGGTGGCGTGGTTCCATTTTGGACTGCAGTTGGTACTGGAATACCTGCGTCGACTCTGACCATGTCTTAGTACGCTGTCGTTTTCCATGAACTTTACTGGGTGACGCACCAAGCATCCTTACCGATTGGCAATCGAGAAATTGTCTCAGCCCTCGGGCAGTCAAGCCAATCAAGACGCATTCTGTACCGAAATTTTGCTGTGTTGTCCTTAGGACACTGAGCTTCAGTAGGATAGCATCTCGGCCACCATGCACGACGCAGGAACATCTGCCTGTAGCACCGCCGATCGTCACCACATCAATCGTTGGATAGCCGAGAGGTCGGTGAACCGGTAGAAGAAATCTCCCAGCTGGCTCCGAGCACAGTGCGACCAGACTGACTATTAGGCGCGATAAAAAGCGGAGTTTATGTGCTGACAAGGAAGTCTGGTGGACCAGTCGGGCTCAAGAACTGGAGAGGCCGGAGCAGTAGAAAATTACCACAAGCTCTTCCAGCTGATTTGCAACACTGGTCCCAGGAATCTGGGCGTCAGTGAAACAAGCAGAGATCTGACCTCCCTATTCGGATTTATCAGGAAGGAAGAGAGTGTCCTGGCTAACTGCAGCGAATCGCTTACAGTGAGAATATACAAGAACGGCAGTTTGCACAGACTGTGTTGACCACAATGGTATTAGCCTGGCGCTACCTGTGACAATATTACTGACCTCGATTATCGTTCGTCACTTCACGATGGAACGGAGTTCTTTGATTCGGGAAGAGAAGTCCGCTGTTCGCCCAGGACGTGCCTGTACAGACCGTATATACACTTTGCGACAGGTGCTAGAGCAGCACAACGCATACTGCAGGTTGACAATAGCTGTGTTCCTTTATTTCAAGTGTGCGTTCGATAGAGTCGATCGATCGACTCTGTTAGAAATATTTGCACGGAAATGTATTCCCACGAAATCTATGCTCGTCCGTCGTGCTCTATACTCGAACACCACAGGCCGTATCAAGGTCTACGGTAAGCTGTCAGATAGCTTTCCGACCACAACTGGTTTTCATCGGGGTCGTTTGATTTCCCCAATTTTGTTCAATTTCCTCGTGGACTCTATCATGCAGCGTTCCCTTGCGGAATCTCACAATGTATGGGTTGAGGTTTTGTATGGTGAAAGGCTACTTGATCGTAAAAATGCGTACGATATCGTCTTGCATTTTCACGATGTGGCGGTGGCATAATCAACCATGTATTGTCTGACCAGAGTGGTCCCATTATTTGGTATTTGCTTCGCACCTTCAAAGTGCAGAGTGTTGCTACAGGACCACCAGCAAGTTGATAACCTCTTGAGGATTACTTATGAGGAAACTGAGGTGGCTGATCAATACACTTACCTTGACAGCTGCATCAGCATCGATGGGCGTATAGAAACAGAAGCAAGTTCACGCATTGCAAAAGCCAGAATTGCCATCTTGAATGTACGGCACCTGTGGCGACAGAAGGGACTTGCTCTCCGTCTGAAATGCCATGTATACAAGGCCATAGTGAGGGCCATCCTGCTCTATGGTAGTGAGATTTAGTCCCTCCGCTTTGAAGCTCTGCGATTCCTTTAAGTCTTCGGCAATCATCGTCTGCGAAGCATTAGTGGTGTCAGATGGCACCAGCGTGTCTGCAACAATGATATGCGTAAGCAAGTACTAGGCAGTGATAATAATGTTAGCTAGCTAGAACAACAGATCGCGCTGAATAAGTAGCTTTGGCGTGGGCACTGCTACATATGGGTAGTCACCGCTTACCTAGGAGGGTCTTGTTGCGTTTGCCAGGTGTGTAGAGTGGCGCAAAGCTGAAGGTGGACAGAAGTTGACTTGGCAGCAGGAAATGTAGTCACTGATGACCAAACTGAGCGCCGTTAGTTCATCTTGCCTTCCGGGCTGGAGTCCACGTGACTCGCCTTGCGCTTGGCTCGAGATTTTACAAGACAAGGCTCGCAACCGACACCAATGGCCCGTCTGCTGCCGTCTTCTAATCGGATTGCCATTTTAAAGTGTGTTTGATGCTGAGTTACCTGCGTGGCAATGGCTGATTATGATGCGGGGCAGTGAAAGTCGCAAGTAAGCTGTCTCACCGATGCCGCCTTATCTTTGCATGATAGCCAGCTGTTTGTGACGGTATGTTGTTAACACAAGCTGTAGGCGCCTTGACCCTGAATGTTTGCTTAGGGCTTTAATATTTTCATGTAAGTCCTCCTTCTCTTCCTGTTATTATTCTTTCTTCCTTAGGTCATCATGGTTGTACGACAGCAAAGCAGCAGTACAAATGGCTGATGTACTGCTGTTGATTCGATTTCGAAACGGTAACCTTCAACTATTAGTCCATCTTGAGTAACGAGTCCACCCCAGAAATGAAGGAATGGAGTCAACTTCTAGGGCAGCCTCTCTCTGTCTTCTTACCAACAGTATAATATCCTTTTCCTGAGTAGTTGGCACAGCTCAGCTTCTTACGTGCAACCTTGAAGTTGCTAAAAACGCTCCTCTGCAACACAACTCATATGTATGGCATGGACAAAATTATGGTCTTCTTGGTTTCAGATAACTTTCCAAACATGTGCTTTTATAGCGCATCCGAAATATGCATGTTTTTTCATGCTTGATTGACCATTTCCAGATCATACTTCCGGAGGCGAACTAGCATCCGTTGCAGGCGACGTGGAACAACGTGAAGTCTTTTATGGGCTGTGGATACTAACGGCTTGTGGTCGGTCAAAGCGGTAATCTGGCGGTCAAAGGTATGCTCATTGAAGCGCACCACGACATGGGCCAGTGCACGCATCTATTTTTCGTTTTGGAAATGACGGCCTTCAGCCTCTTTTAGCGTTCGAGTACAGGAAATCAATAGGCGTCCCCTTTCTCATGAGCATTGCACTGATGCCGAACCGGCTACTGTCACGTTGGATTTCAAGCGGAAACCAAGATAAAGGCATCTGTGATCAAGCGTTTCAACCGTTGGAAAGCGTTTTCTTGTTCTGTATTCCACCTCCAACCTTCGCCCTTGTGTGTCGATTTCCGGATAGGAACCATTAAGTCAGTTAGTCTGGGTAAGAAGCACCCAAGGTAATTTACCATCCTGTTCAGGCATTTGATAGCTTTCACACCAGTCGGAGGCAAAAGCTCCTTTATGTTCTTGACTTCCCAGTATCGGGATTCAGCCTTTCTGAACTCCATACTTATTTATGAACAACTACTGCCGTCCTGCAGAATTCAATCTCCTCACGTTTCCGTTTAATCTTCTTATCTTCGCAACGTTGTGGAAATCTGCATAGATTACAGACGACCACTTCTCGGATTGCACTAAACACTAGCACATAGTCGGCTACCCAGAGTACTCTGGGTAGATCATCTATTGCTGCTATACACCGTTCCATTGGACGCTTTCAATCCAAATAATAAGCGTGGCTATTGGTAAGATCCAAAGTGCGTCCCAAATGTGCTCAAGTAAAGGGGCATTTTCGTAAGTAGAACGTACAAAAGGCGGAAGCCAGATCAACTTTCGTAAACAACCTGACTTTGTATAACACGTATAGTACATAATCTGGTCTCGATAGCATTTATTTTTCTTTTCGGAACATGACGTCTAGCGGTCTAGGATCAATGCATAAACGTAAATCCCCCGACTACTTCTTGATCATGCAGAACATTGACCGGTCCAGGCCTAAAATGCCTTCAAATAAGCAAGTAGTTGAAGCCGTAAATGTAAAGGTTTATGTTAATTTTTACGCTATATAATAAACGCTTCATCATAATATAATAAGATATTAGTTATATATATACTAAAGCATGTCATTTAATAATCAAATATGCTTTTTACTAAATAAGATATGTCGCTGCACGTGACGAAATTGCTAAAGGTCGACCTGCAAACTGGTAGCTATCGGCAGCAGAAATGCTCATGAAACGCCGTGCATTTAGCAGTTTCTCGAAAACTTTAAGAAGCACAGAAGTACGCACAATCGGATTGTACTTTGGAGATTAATGTTTTGTTAATAAGGTTATCCTGAGATCCAACCCATAGTGAGATAATTGCAAAAGATATCCGTTAAAGTTAGTGGGTAAGAGAGCACCTTGACTACCAGGTGTAGTGTACCGGAAAACACGCTCTTTCCGTATTTTACAACATTGGATTTTCCGGTTGTTTTAACCGTCAAAATCTCCACTTGTTTTACTGACTGCACATCCGTTGACACAAAGCGTTTTGGTGAGTACCTTGTTGCACCGGTTCTCGCTCTGGTTGATTCGCTTCCTATTTTGTAACCTGCACAGTATACGTTGGGTTCAGTCGCCTCCAATTTCTGTCCGATCCCGTATTTGACACGTCTCTTACGTGTCATTGATTACCGACTAGTATCCCAGGCGCCACCCAACCATTGGTAACCCCTGGCAGGAAAAAGCCGTCCGCCAATTTGAATTTCATTCCGGTGAGCTAGTTACACTGATTTTGTGATTCAATACTTGTGATAATATTGCTTTCTCACCTACCACATTTTTATCTACCGTTGTTGATTTTAGTCGGTTCCATGCGAACGCAAAATACACTCACCAATGCTTTGTTGTAAACAAGAGGACAACTAGCATTCCTATGGTTCAGCGTCGCCTATGTTGTGCAGACAACTGCAGTAAAGTCCTTAAGATCAGTATCACCTGTTCCAGCTGCATTAAATCGTACTGCCCGCAATGTGCAGGCAAATCTGTCCAAGAAGTGATACAGACAAACCAAGTTGCTGACACAATTTGGTTTTGCCCATCATGTCAAGTGATTCCAGTTGTCAACTGTTTATCATTGCTAATCAAAAAATGCGATAGGATGACTGAAATAATCGCACAATTTGTAAATACTAAGGTCGCTCCCTCGGAGGTAAATATGGCCACGATAATACCTCACCCGGTCAAAGTTAGCTCTGAGTCTAAACCGAAGAAGAGAGCTAGACGCTCCAACCGCACTGCAGCCTCTGTGACTCTAAATCCACTGGGTCACCTCACTCCCATCAGTGGGCAAGCCTCAAACATGCCTGCGTCCACTTCTCCAACCATAGACGCTTCACTTGGAGATTCAGCCATGACACCGATAGCTCACAGCCGAAGGAAATCCGGTGCAGATAACAAGCAGGTAACGTACGCATCGATTGCATCGACAAACACACCGGGAGCGACACACACAAGTTCATCTTCAGTACCGAGCACGCGTGGCCCAAAGCAGTTTTCACTGTCAAGTCCAGTGGTGCCCTCTAAACAACCTGAACTGCCGGCAAAAAGTATAAAGCCAACACTTGCTAGACAAAACCACGCTGCGCTAACTCTCGTGTGCACCAATGTTCCCAAATCTAAATCTGGCACAATAAAAGGCAAGTTGCAAGACGATCGCAACCAGTGGAGTTCAATCTGCGAGGCGATTGGTATTCGGGTTGAGCCTGCAATGCTGCAACGCGTAGCACGTCACCCGACCTCAGTGCACTTTGGTGAACCTCGAATTCTTCGAGTAACTCTAAACTCAGCAGATGAGACAGAGGATGTCCTGCTCTCAGCAGTTCGTCTTTGCAACTCACCGAGCGGAGTGCGCATATTACCTGATCTACCTTGGAAAGACCGCACAAAAGAAGCAGTGGAGCAACGCGGTATTGCTACTAGGGATAGCAAGAAAACAATATTTGTTCATGGTGTTCCCGAGCTCCTGCATGCTTTTGATCACGATGCACATACACATGACCGAGAACAGTGGTGCTACATCCGCGAAGCACTCTGTGTTAACAATGTTATTGCCAAATCCCTAACAAGAGTTCCGTTGTCACCTAACTACAAGGGCTGCGGTCCTAGGCTAATGAAAGTAATACTACACTCTGAGGGAATGACGCAAGTTCTGTTGGATAGCTGGTTAAAGTTTCGAGCTAGGTTGCCAACAGAAATACGGCTAAAGGCAGCAGGCGAACGACCAAAAGTCGGAAGAAATTCGATGGAACTTGCAAATCCTGCAAATTCTTTATTTGCACAGTCCTTCGGAGAGATCGACACAACAGCGCCCACGTCACACAGGAGGACCGAGCACAGCACGAGTGAACCATCAGTTCAGGAACGCTCAATAATGTCATGTAACACTACTGAAATACACAAACCAAAAAACGATTAATTGCCGGCCACCTAACGGCCGGCTTAAAAGCGAACACAAACTTGACATCCACCAATGAACTCCTAACCACAAAAGCCCTATCTTGCATGTACACAAACGCTCAAGGCCTTCGAAGCAAGTTGGCCGAACTTAGAGAACTCCATGCCTCACAACCACGAGACCTCGTCATGATTACAGAGACATGGTTAAACCCTGAGATAACCGACTGTGAGATCAAGTTACCCGGTATGTCGCTGCTTCGGACCGATAGAACCGGAATGGGTGGCGGTGTGATTCTTTACTATAATACAAGCCTCCGATGTGAAGTTATCGATCACCCAGAAATCCGAGCTCCCGATTCGCTTTGGTGCCGCCTTTGGTTGCGAAACAAGGACACATGTCTACTAGCCGTGGTTTATCGCCCGCCAAACTCAACGTCGGAAATGGACTCCAAACTGTACCACATTTTTCAGTTTGCTTTGAACAAGTCCTACACCCACATTCTTATCGCGGGAGACTTTAATGTGCACGACATAGAAACGTGGGCAACTGACGATACGCAGTTTAAAGCCTGTTTGCAAGAACTTATTGCTATCCACCCTCTTTACAACCACGTAAACTCTCCCACCAGATTTCGAACTTCTAACAAGCCGTCGATACTAGATCTTGTGCTAACTAACGAAGAACTCATGGTTGGCGGGATAGTTACAAGCACACCACTGGGTCGTAGTGATCATGTCACTCTACTCTTTGATTATATATGCTATGCCGAGTACCCGGAAAAGGAGGAGGATAAAGTGCACACTGTCCCGCACTACAATGTGCTGTCCAAGCTTGTTAAGGATACATCTTGGACTTTCTTATTCGAATGCCCCCCAGATTTGGCCTGGGATATGTTTACAAGGACTTTGAGCACACTGGTAGCGCAAGAATCGGAACAGAAGTCCTTCCAACCCAAAAACCAGAGTAAGTCAATTCTGAGGAGCAGAACACGTAAATGTGTGTCCCGGAGGGATTTGGCATGGCGAAATCACCAGGGTTGCCCGAATGCCGAAACCTGGACTGCATACGTGACACATCGTAACTTCTGTGTGAAACTGATCAGCGAGAACAAGGTCACGCATCAGCAGAAGTTAATGAAGCGATTCTGCACTAACCACAAACTCCTGTATAGGCACATTAACGGCCTTCGAAAGGTAAAGCGAGGGGTTCCGGAGCTAGTCACAGCTGATGGATACACGCGGTCAGCAATGGAAGCAGCTGATCTCCTACGGCTTCATTACTCTCAAACGTTCCAACAAGTGTCGAGCCCAAACATTCACCTCATTTCTAATACTCCACCATCTGGTTTAGAAAACATCACCTTCACTACGGAGGCTGTGTTGAAGAAGTTGTTATCCTTGCGTATCCACAGTTCTCCCGGGGCTGATAACATCCGTCCAAAGGCTCTACAGGCAATAGCTAGTGATCTAGCAGAACCACTGGCTGTTTTCTATCAGCGATGTCTAGAGGAAAACCTTATTCCACCAGTATGGAAGCAAGGGGTCATCACTCCTATCCATAAAGGAGGTAGCCGCACTGATCCTGCAAACTACCGTCCAATAACACTACTTCCCGTACTATTCAAAGAGATGAAATCAATCGTCGCAGACGCGCTGATGCAATATTTGGAAAGCCACAATGTTATAGCCCCAGAACAACCTGGCTTTCGTCAGAAGTATTCGTGTAACACTAACCTATTAATTGCACGTAATAGCTGGACTGAAGCTGTTGATGATGGAGTTGGAGTCGATGTCATCTACCTGGACTTTTCAAAAGCGTTTGACCGTTTAGACCATCGAGTTCTCCTTCAGAAGCTTCGGAACTACGGCATTGGCGATCCAATCCTGCGTTGGATTAGCAATTTTCTACAAGAACGACGGCTAGTGGTGAGAGTCCGAGAATCATTTTCTCATGCAATCGACGTGACGTGTGGAGTACCACAAGGCTCGGTTCTTGGACCTCGTCTATTCTTGGTGTTCATTAACGATTTGGCGAGATCAATTACTTCCGATTCCTTATTTTTCGCTGATGATATCAAGATATGGCGAAGGATCAGAGGACCGGATGACCATGAACGGCTCCAGCACGATCTTAACACAGTGTCGAACTGGTCAGTTCAAAGCGCTCTACCGTTCAACGTAGACAAATGTCGCGTAGTACAATTACGCCATAGACATAACTACACCTACATACTTGGGACAAAGGAATTGCTGAATAGCTCCCAGGAACGTGATCTTGGTGTGATCGTACAGAGCGACCTGAACTGTTCAAAACAGGCTGAGGTAGCTGCCAAAAGAGGCAACCAGCACGTCGGCATGCTGCGAAGGGCATTCGGGAGATTTGACCCATCAGTCTTCCCAATGATGCTCAATTCCTACGTGCGCCCGCAAGTTGAGTACGCAATCCAAGCTTGGCAACCTTGGTTGAAACGCGACCTAGAAGCGATAGAGGCCCCACAACGGAGAGCAACAAAGAACGTGATGGGCCTGCGGTATCCCTCTTACCACCGAAGGCTGAAGTTGCTGGGAATTTTCAGCGGACGCTATCGAAGGCTGCGCGGCGATCTCATATTAGCGTATCAAATATTGAGTGACCCAAACCACGTATGCCGCCATTTGCTGAAACTTAGCCACAACACGCAGCTCAGGGGTAACTGCTTAAAGTTGAAGGAACAATATAGCCGTCTAGAGTGTCGACGGAATTACTTTTCCCTTCGAGTTTGCAAACCATGGAACGCACTCTCAGACTCAGTAGTATCCTCTCCTACCCTGGATGTTTGCAAAAAACGATTAAATGTTGCCCTCAGCTCCCAACATTTTGTTACCTAAGCTCCTCTGTTGTGGATTACGCCAAGCATGTTTTCAACAGGACTAATGTATCAAATGTACCTAAGTGAGCGACCATAATTTATTTTCTCACTCCTTACCTCAACTATCACTGCACCCCAGTGTCTTCCTGAATGTTTACGCGCGATATTTCTTTTTCATTTCACACTGTTTTTTTTTATCAAAGTATTCATCTCAGCAGACGTTCGATAGATGACCCACACATATTTTAATTGCATCATATTCACCGCTACCATCCTACGGGACATGTCAAGCACCTGCTTTTATCTCTTGATAAATCATTGTTCATTGTTCAATAGGAAAATCTTACCTCGTATATTGCATTTCGCAATTGTTAGAATGAAGGAGTATGGAGTATGCTCAATGATCGTCTGAGTGATTACTGCTTACTGGTGGGAAGGTGCAAGTAGAGGTCACTCTGTTTAGCTGCACTTGGTGGCATTTAGGGACAAAGCCACTTTACGTTTGGATACGCTTGATATATTTTATATCGACAAAATGTTAGTCCAGGAATTTCTAATATTCCATGGATAGCAGCTTTGGAGTTTCTGGGATTTAAAACAAAGAAACTAAAGTATGATTCTGCGGCATACCCATAAAGGATTCAGCTGAAACTGTTTACACTTTTACGGCAATTTAGTGTGGAGGGGGCGACAGCTGTTTCGTAAAAGAATGCTGGTTGTATTCCACTTCAACTCTCCAATTTCTTTCCATTGCATAACATTATGGAGCAGTATTCTAAAAGGGGGCGAACACAGAGCACGTAAAGTATTGTTTGAAATCCGCCAAGGACATCGTTATACAGGTGCGTCCGAATAATGAACTGGCAGTTGCAGTGCTGTAGCTCACTTGTTCTTTAAAGTTAACTAACGTTGACTAGCGTACTCCGAGTTCCCTTAATCATGTGCAGTTGTCTAGTGGGTTACCATTAAAGATCAGCACGTTTGGCGAAATGTAGCTTTTGGGGCACATGATACCGCACTTTTCCGGCGAAAGTTCTCACTTCCAGCTTTTGCTACAGATATCCAGTGCGGTGTAGTCACCATGGGTATCATTGCGACCGTTCGATATATCCTACAGGTTTGAGATAAATAATTATATGGCTTATCCTAGAAGGGGAGAGGCAATCCTGTGAAGTTATGTGCAGATGGGTACACTAGGTATACTCGTATATCAATGGTTCAGAGGTATTATTGAAAAAGGTAAAAATGAAGATGGTCTCTCATTCTACACATAGACGAATGTCGTTTAGTCTTGACATGAAATTCGGAGATGTGACTGATGCGTGGAAAATTTAGGTACAACTATGTCGACAAAGGCGGCGTTAGATAAGGTTTTGATGTACGGTCATATCCGTGCATGTTAAGTGTAATAATTTCGTATACTTGTTTCTGTGTGAAGAATCAGTGTGCCACGCCAGCTATAGCTGGCGTAGAAAGCGGCATATACATGAGACTGGATGCTGGATGACAGCAAAATAAATTGCAATTTGGTGGTCACAAAACCGCATAGATAACAGAAGGCACGCATCAGCAGAAGTAACTGCACGCAGGTCATGACGACTTAAAGCATCGCACCACACTGCAGTTGATTTTACGTGTTTAGCCGAATAACTTGAAAGGTTACAACCTCACAATAATAACCATAGGCTGCCTAACGACATTCGTTACCAGGTAGTGCCAAAAGTTCACACGCTGCAACTATGGGATACAATAGTTTGAACTGCTGCTCTTTTTAAAACATAAACGAACAACTTCTTCGGATGTAAGCTGGCTGTATGTGCTGTTGCAACATGCTCACACGGATCATGTATACTAACGAACGTGACACCCTTCACCCGTCGATAAGTAAACACAATGGTGCGCCAAGGTAAGCCAGGATATCAGAAGGCAATTGTAGTCGGACACAACGGACTGTATTCGATGGGCTACCAAAAGGTCCGGAAGGATGATGCAAGACTGGAGGTACACGTTAGCGCAAACTTACAAGGCGCTCGAGTGTCGAGCGGGTTGTAAGAAACATTACGATAAGAAAGAGCAATCAACAATTGGTCAAAATTTAAGTAGTACATAAAAGATAGCGGTTATCTTTTTGGACGGTACAGAATTTCCCCAAAGAAGGCTGAACATAGAAAGCCTTCGATATCGAAAATGACTGTCGAATCGAGGTTCGTAGGGCAAATTTATGCCGAGTTCGAATGAGCGAGCGTTCATGTCAAATGAGGTTCGCCGGAAATTGCAGTCAGCGGCGCCGTTGGTAATTTATTATTTATTGATTGCAGTGCGTTGCATTTCGGTGAGCCGTTGGAGCGGACTTGTCGGATTACCAAAAACTGGAGAGATTAGAAAAAGCCGGCAGGACCTCAACCTCGGTTCCTGCCAAGCGGTGCACTTTGGAGGGGGTCTCTACCCCCGCCGCACCCCGTCCTGCACCAAAACGACCCTCGTCCCACGGAAAAGTGACCATCGTACCGCGGAGAAACGACCAGCGTTCGCCTCATTGTCCTTGGCGATATTGCTCGTGTGGACCAGTCGATCGAAGGGGAGCGTTGGGCTTTGTACAGAAAAGGAAATAGAAGAACACGCTCAGGAAACTCCTGAAAGAATGGACAAATGAACTGGGTGTTTAGTAGGTTTGGTTTTTGAAAATTTTAGAAAAACTTTTTTTCTGTTTATTTGACTTGTTCGTTTCTGTGAAAACTTTATACAAATATATATACGCAATATATAAAAAACTAAACGTATTTACACTTTACAAAGTCGGAGAACCGAACCGGCTTACGCACATCTCGATCACGCCGATTGGTTATGGGAGGTGGCGGGATGGATTCGGGAGATGTCGGAACGTCTGAAGCTTGTACACCGGGGTCGTGGTCTGGTTGAACTATAATAGGATGCTGAAAGTCAGTGCGGTGAGTTGTGACGTCGCACAAAACACTACTAGACGAAGTACGCGAGGTGGTTTCTTCCATAAAGGCGGGTTTTAAACGGTCGGTGGTGACGACTTCGCGTCGACCACTGCGGATGTTAGTCGCCACTGATTCAAGTCACTGCCCAGAACTACATACTGGCAAGTCGACAAGAGGCATATTTCAATATCTTCTTGACACAAACAAGCATAAGATAATCTCTGTCTACTTGTAGCCTTTTCCCTACACTTATTGTGACACGACTGTTTGCACTATGCGCACTTGAACCCAAATTGTCGTCATCCATTTGCGACTTCATTTCTCATGATTATTTTCTCAATCTCCGCAGCCAGTACATCTTTCGGCCACTGCCGATTACATACACAGCAACATGTCTGTTGCGAAACATAACTGCCTGTAAATTTTGATCAAGCATGATTTGCTGTGCCTCGATGAATTCGAGAATAAACCGTTTATTTATTCCCTTACAATGTGTATTATGTGCGTACATCGCACAAGACGACAGCAGGACGAAACTTACTGGTTCATCATAAGCGTTCCATTGGTTTTACAATGCACACCGGAGTTCTTTTTCTTCATACTTCCTTTCACCACATTCGTGGATACGTTGGAAGGATAGACCATTCATACATGGATTATTATCTAGCATTGTTCCCCCATATGAAAACAATCGGGGACATTTTGGACCCAAGTAACAACTGATAACACCACCGCACCACCTGGAGAAGGGGTTCGTTTTATGCGGAGACTTAAACAGAAGAAAAATTATATCCGCATTCATCGTGTCATGGCAATGAAATTAATAGTAACGTGGCGGATGTTTAACATCATCATTAGCGCACACGAAGCTAAGCAGAA
>CALYDF020005470.1:0-14314 GCA_944474145.2 Dicrocoelium dendriticum | reverse complement strand
CGTAACCTCTCCCACCAGATTTCGAACTGCTAACAAGTCGTCGATACTGGATTTTGTGCTAAATAACGAAGAACTCTTGGTTGACGGGATAGTTACAAGCACACCACTGGGTCGTAGTGATCATGCAACTCCACTCTTTGACTATAAATGCTATGCGGAGTACCCTGAAAAGGAGGAGGATAACGTGCATACTGTCACGCACTACAATGTACCATCTAATCTTGTTAAGGGTACATCTTGGACTTTCTTAACCGAATGCCCACGAGATGTTGCCTGGGAAACATTTACAATGATGTTTAGCACACTGGTTGCGCACGCATCGGAACAGAAGTCCTCCCAACCCAAAAACAAGCATAAGTCATTTCTGAGGAGCAGAACACGTAAATGGGATGGGAATTAGCATGGCAAGATCACCAGGAGTGCCTCAATGCCGAAAGCTGGACTGCGTACGTGACACATCGTAACTTCTGTGTGAAACTGATTAGCGTAGTCAAAGTCACTCCTCAGCAGGAGATAATGAAGCGATTCTGCAAGAACCGCAAACTCCTGTACAGGCACATTAACGTTCTTCGAAAGGTAAAGCGAGTGGTTCCAGCACTAGTCACGGCTGATTGGTGCACGCGATCAGCAATGGAAGCATCTGATCTCCTACGGCTTCATTACTCACAAACTATCCAGCAGGTAACAAGCCCAAATATTCTACTCATTTCTAATACTCCACCTTCGGGTTTAGACAACATCACCTTCACTGCGGAAGCTCTGCTGAAGAAGTTATTATCCTTGCGTATCCACAGTTCTCCCGGAGCCGACAACATCCAACCAAAGGCTCTGCAAGCGGTTGTTAATGATCTAGCAGAACCACTGGCTGATTTCTATCAGGGATGTCTAGAAGAGAACAGTATTCCACCAGTATGGAAACGTGGGGTCATCACTCCTATCCATAAAGGATGTAGCCGCACTGATCCTGCCAACTATCGTCTAATGACACTACTTCCCTACTATCCAAATTGATGGAATCAATCATCGCAGATGCGTTGATGCAATACCTGGAAAGCCACAACAAATAGCTCCAGAGCAACATGGCTTTCTTCAAAAGCATTCGTGTAATACCAACCTATTATTTACACATAATAACTGGACTGAAGCTGTTGATGATAGAGTGGGAGTCGATGTCATCTACCTGGACTTTTCAACTGCATTCCTTTACTCTTTCCACGATTTGTCTGTAAGCGGCTCAGTGAGAAGACACGAAATAATCTGAATTCAGGTTATCCCGCATAAATGCTGTTCGTTCTTGCTTACTTGAATTTTCAAAAGCGTTTGATCGCTCAGACCATCGAATTCTCCTTCAGAAGTTTCGGAACTAAGGTACTGACGACTGGCAACTTTTTACAAGAACGACGGCTAGTGGTGAGAGTCCGAGAATTATTATCTGATGCAATCGATGTGGCATATGAAGTACCACAAGGCTCGGTTCTTGAACCTCGTCTATTTTTGATGTTCATTAACGCGTTGGCGAGACAAACTGCTTCCGATTTCCTACTTTTCGCTGATGTTATCAAGATATGGCGTAAGATCAGAGAACAGACGATCACGAACGGCTCCAGTGGGATTTTAACACAGTGTCAACCTGGTCAGTTCAAAATACCTTACCATTCAACCTAGACAAATGCCGCGTTGTACAATTACGCCATAGACATAACTACACCTATTTGCTTGGGACAAACGGATTGCAGACCAGCTCCCAAGAACGTGACGTTGGTGTGCTCGTACAGAGCAACCTCAACTGTTCAAAACAGACTGTGGTAGCTGCGAAAAGAGGCAACCAGCACGTCGGCATGCTGCGAAGTACATTCGGGAGATTTGACCCATAAATATTCCCAATGATTCACAATTCCTACGTGCGCCCGCATGTTGAATACGCTATCCAAGCTTGGCAACCTTGGTTGAAACGTGACCTAGAAGCGAAAGAGACACCACAACGAAGAGCAACAAAGCATGTAAAGGGCCTGCGTTATCACCCTTACCACCGAAGGCTGAAGTTGCTGGGAATTTCAGTGGACGCTATCGAAGACTGCGCGGTGATCTCATATTAGTGTATCAAATATTGAGTGACCCCAACCATGTATAACGCCATTTGCTGAAACTTAGTCACAACAAGCATCTCAGGAGTAACTGTTTTTAATTGAAGGAACAATATAGCCGTCTAGTGTCGACGGGAATACTTTTCCTTTCGTGTTTGCAAACCCTGAAACGCACTTCCAGACTCAGTTGTATCCTCTCATATCTTGGACTTTTTCAATAAATGATTAGATGTTGCTCTCAGCTCCCAGCATTTTGTTACCTAAACTCCTCTATTGTGGATTACGCCAAGCATGTTTTTAGCAGGATTTATGTATCAAATGGAACCAAGAGAGCGAGCATATTTTACTTTCCTCACACCTTATATGAACAATCACTGCACCCCAGTGTCTTTCTGAACGTTTACTCTCGATTTTTTAAATTTTACACTGATGTCATTTATCAAGGCATTCATCTCGGCAGACGTTCGGTAGATGACCCAGATATATTTTGATTTCATCAAATTCACCGCAACTAGCCTACGGGACGTGTCAAGCCCTTGCTTTTGTCCCGTGATAAATCATTGTTCATTGTTCATTGCTTATCTTCCAAACAGTGGACACTTTCACGTGCGATGACAAACTTCTACCTAGTCATCAATCTCGGTCAATCAAAAGGCACAACAGCAATAGTACAGTTTCGCTACAGACCGGGGGATCAAATATTGCAGCGCAATTCAACTGAATGCAATCTAGGCGTGATAGTGCAGGAAGATCTGGGCTGTTCTAGTCAGGCCGAGAAAGCCTCCAAAAAGCTTACCAACACCTTGGTCTTTTGCGGAGGGCATTCGGGCGCTTCGATCCTTCAATCTTTTCTCGGATGCCCAACGCCTACGTTCGGCCTCATTCTGAGTACGCCATCCACGCCTGGCAGCCATGGCAAAAGCAAGACCTTACTGCTCTTGAACTGCCACAACGAACGGCGACCAAGAACGTAAAGGGCCTGTTCCATCTCCATTACCGATTGAGGCTGAAAACCCTAGGGGTCTACTGTGGACAATATCGACGCCTGCGTGGCGACTTGATAATGAGTTATATGATCCTCAGGAATCTAAACCATTCTTGTCGTCACCTACTAAAGCTGAATAGCAATACCACACTCAGAGGATACCCTCTAAAGCTGCCCACATAACACAGCCGGTTGGAATGCCCCCGGAATTTCTTTTCCCTTCGTGTGTGCCAACACTGGAACGCTCTTCCCACATACGCTGTTTCTTCCTCCAGGCTAACGGTATTCAAAAGACGTCTGGATGATTCGCTTATCCACCTACATTACGCTACATAATCAGAGATGTCTACGTCAACTAAACGCGAAAAAATACAAACGGTGCTCATTCTGAGCTTTTGTGCTTTACTATTTACACACTGCTGTTGTGGAATATAGTTTCGGATATATTACAACTGCATTCATCTCTTACCTCAGTCCAAGTAAGTGGCGCGCGAGTAAGCGTTGTCGTTTCTTTAGTTTTTAAGACATACCTTCCCCATATTACTTCCCATATTATTCTACAATAACAGTTCAGTACATGTACCAAAATGTTTATGGGAATAAGGTGCACCTGAATCGCTAGACGTTTAAATTGACGAGTTACACTTATGTTCACTTTCACTTCATCCATCCTACGGGACTCGTAAAGCAATCGCTATTTTACCTGTACCAGACCATTGTTCATTGTTCAAGATGAGGCGTTTATGTGGCGGGGATGTGTTTCCTCAAATCAAGGCTTTTCTATGAACTTGTGCTAAAAGTCATCTTAGGAGAACGTATTTCCGGACATGCCTATTTATATGTGGAGAAACAAGGTGATGGATGCACATGCGGGTTAGTAAAATGCGTCCAGTTTATAATCCCTAGTGACTGTTAATTACTGTTCTTTAGATTACAGTTACAGTATATACACACTTTGCGGACCGGAAGCCGAGTTCCGATTGCGCTATGACGGTCTAACGCTAGAGCGATTCTGTTAAGAAAGCAAAATTCCTACTCGGAAAACCGGATGGCGATGATCTCAACGGATTCCAGTAAGGGTCTAGAGACGCATTTTTATCGTTTGTCAAGTGCTTGGTAGATGACCTTGAACGACTACGATGGCTTGTGTGTATGTATTGTTTCGGCAAACAGCAAGGTTATGGGAAGGTTGGTTCGCCTTCATAAACCAATCACGGGTCAAGCCGCAAGTGGTCTGCCACCTTGTCAGACAGGTGCTTCGTGGCACGATCAAAGCAGTCTGCGCCACAGAAACAAGGGAATGTGCGAAGCCACGTTGAGTTGGCTTAGACAGACTTCTGGTCTTTGGGTTTAGTTATTTCCATTGGGTGAACAGTGAATTGGATCTGTGTTTGGAATTCACTGTGATTGAACCCTTGCGTAATAAATGTAGCAACTGGGCTTGCTTCCATTTATAGGAGTGATAGGAGTCTTCTTTGCTATTTGCTAGCCTGGATGACACTATGTTGGTTGTCATATGGCTTCAGCGTCAAGCGTCTATGTTACTGCTGTTCGGAAAACGGGCCGTTTAAACAACTTTTTTCAGCCGGTCTCATCAGACTAGGGTACAGGCTTCGTTTTCATAGTAGTAGAACGAACCCGTGGAAATTCGCATATTGGTCGTGCAAAATACGTTTTCTATACACTTGATGCTGAGGCGCACCAACATCCATTTGCTTTAACTGCACCTCGAGAAATTGAACAGAACCATTCGCTTCCATTTGGGAAGGGGACTTCTGCGTTTCCAGAGTCTGATTTAACTAGTCAGTGAGTTCCTCGAGATGAGTGAAGCAATACGAAGACCGCTTACGATAATTAAAATGTGTCTCATTCCATGGAGAATAAATCTATTCGGTTATGACGACAACGTAACCGCGGCAAAGATCGAGGTTTGTGATCAATGAACAATGAACAATGATTTATGTCGGATAAAAACGCAGTTACTTGACAAGTCCTGCAGGATGGTGAAGGTCATACTTCAATTATCAACTGGTGCGTTTTCTGTTTGAGCGTTTAGTTTGCAGATATGCTGCTGAATAATAGTAGTGTAAGTGGAAATTGAACGTGAACGACAAGGCAAAATGAGGACAGCTACTGTTATTTTACTACGTGAATAAAGTAAAATTGAGAATACTCCATTCTGTACCGCCTCCTCAGGTTTACGTAAACTGTTAATTCGGTTTGAATAGATACGTAACATATTCAAAAGTAGCACAGTTTAGGTAATGAAGTGATGGGGGTTAAGAACAACATCCAATTCTTTTCTGAAAATATCCAAGGTGGGGGAGGAAACAACCATGTTTGGCAGAGAGTTCCAGGGTTAGCAAACCCGAAGAGCAACATAATTCCGCCGGCATTCCAGGCTGCTATACGATGTACACAATTTCAGATAGTTACCTCTGAGATTTGTGTTTGGTGGTTGAGTTCCAGCAAGTGATGGCATACGTGATTAGGTTCACTCAATATTTGGTAGACTAATATGAGATCGCTGCGTAGCCTTCGGTAGCGGCCACTGAAAACTCTCAGTGGATTCAGCCTTTGATGGTTGGACAGACTTCGTAGGCACTTTAAGTCCTTTGTGGCTCTGCCTCGTGGTTTCGCTAGCACTTCTAACTAGCGCTTCAATCAAAGTTGGCAAGCTCGGATGGCGTATTCAACGTGAGTGCACGCCGAAGATTTGCGCATCATGGGGAAGCTTCCGAAAGTTTTCCGCAGCAAGGCGACGTGCTGGTCGTCTCTCTTCGCAGCTGTCTCTGACAGCTTTGAATAGTTATGGTCGTTTTGAATGGGCACACCAAGGTCGCGTTCTTGGGAAGTCGTTTGCATTAGTAGTCATGACTATGGCGCAAATGAAGAGGGCGGCATTTTTCCACATTGAACGGTATTGTATTCTGAGCTGGGCAGTTTGAAATCATCATGAGATCATGCTGGAGCTTTTCGTGATCTTTCTGTCTTTGCTTACTCGCCATAGCTAGATAGCCTTCGCGAAGAATAGAAAAACGGAAGTAATTTCCCTCGCTAAATCGTTCATGAAATCAAGCATAGACGGGGGTCAAGCGCCGAGCCTTTTGGTACACTGCATTCCATCTTAGCTGCGTCGGCCAGGGATTCTTGTACTCTTACTTCCAAACGGCGTTCGTGCAGGAAAGTGCCTATTCAACCCAGCAGCGAGTCACCAATGACATAGCGCTGAACTTTATAGAGGAGATTCCGGTGGTCTAAGCGATCAAACGCTTTTGAGAAATCCAACTTAATGACATCAACTCCTGCTCCATCATCAACTACTTCAGTCCGGCTATTGCGTGCAATTTACAGGTTCGTTATTCTTGAGCGCTTTTGTCGGAAGTCATGTTGCTCTGATGTTTTCATTTTGTGATTTCTCAGATACTGCATGAGTGCATCACCGATGATAGACTCTAAAACCTTGGAAAGCAAAGGAAGTAGCGCTATAGGACGGTAATTGATTGGTTCAGCCCGACTACCTCCCTTATGATTAAGAGGGATGACCTCTGGCCTCCATATTGTTGGAATAAGGTTCTACTCCATACAGAGCTGTTAGCATATAACCAGAGGTACTGGTAGATCATTGGCTGCTGCCTGTAAATCCTTAGGTCGAATGTTCTCGACAGCATAATAGCTGTAGACACACAAACAGTTTCTTCGACCGATTTCAAGTTGCCCTGTGCTACCGTACCCATAAACACGTCAAGGACAGGATATCAGTGTGGAGTCCGTCACAACTCCATCTTATTGTCGGTATGGTTCACTGGTAAACAAAAGCTGGACTTTGAATGTGCACCGGAACAGCGGTTCTTCTAGTATAGCGTTATCAGAAAAAAGTGACTGCACACTGAACTTTCTATACCAACTCTTAACTTGTGTCCACTAAATCTGTTTTCCACCTATATCTGCCTGGGGGTTTACTGCTGTGAAATTTGACACCCAGCTTCTCCATTATCCGTAATAAAAGAAAGTTTACAAACTACTTCCTTTCGTGCCGTCCTCAGCCGGTTTAACCCTGCACGGTAATGAGAACCTCAAAGACCAGCCGGACCGAGAAGTGTACTGTGTTGGAACGCATTATGAAACTAAGATACTAAACACATCATAACTGACAACAATATCGACGATGCTGATTACAACCAATTAAAACTACTCAAACCGGTTCAGTTCTGAGTTGAACTTTGCTGTTTAACGCCACATAGATTAGCATTCAACCTCTCGTTGAGTGTAGTATGCTAAGGCTCAATCGATCCGTGATTCGCTGGCTTCGTATCCTTCACACTTCGCATTACAGGTAACTAGATCTAACGGTTCTATCAACTTACATGTTTAAGTCTTAAGCGTTGCATTACCCCGGACCGTGTTAGATGTACGTATGGAATACATTGTTGGTGTTGGAATGATGTCGGTTATAATGACTATCAAGTGATGGCGACATCACTAAATAAACTAGAACACACCGATACAACCCTACCGCAAGCCCATGCGCTGGCGATGCCGTTCCCAGCTAACGATGGAACAGTGGTATAAGATTGATAAGGAAAGGAGAGCTTGATAAGTCCAGTATCATTGGCTGTGTGTAATACGTTAGTTTAAGATATCTTTTACAACGAGATAAATCGTCCATCTGTGGGCTAACCATAATACTTACGTTGAGCCACATGAAAATCCACGAATCCCTATTTCGTGGAGGATAGTGAAGACAGTGTTGCTTTGCTTCTTGTAGGCACTCGATGACCGGGAGTCATGTCCCGTGGTGCAAATGTCTAATGTATCAGCTGATCGCTGTTAAAAATTGGATAATGTAAGCGCAACAGTGACAAAGTAGGAACATTGTCACACAACTAACAAATTCGGAGGGAAAAGGAACCCAGCGGGGCTCCAAGCAGCCTTATTGGGTGGCCAGTTGCAGCTGGTGGCCTCTTGCTGGATATATCACGTGTGTGAACCAATGGCAAACATTCGTCCAAGCAGACGGCAGCTGCAAATCGATTGGTTTTTAGTAGACGTGCTCGAAATTTCGCCAACTTCAGTTGTGTTCCATGCGTCAACTTTAGTTGCCGCATGGGCAAGTAAACGTTTAAAGCAGTATCATTCTTGCCTCTCTGCCACTACACAAGAGACGAGTGTGGCGACAGAGATGCTTGAGCAAAGCTTTATCATGCAAATCTTAGAAAGTCAGCAACTGACATTATTTGAACTGCTAGCATAAATTATTTCAGCTCATAATACGGTGGTTCCAGACAGTACTATTAACATTCAACTCAAAGTTACAGTGGCCAATAGAATTCAATAACTCTGCCATATCCCAGACAGTGGCAATTTAGTTTGGCATGGTACAGGAGATATGAGGACAATTTATTGTCGATGATTCCACATTGGATGAATTGGCAAAAGTGCGGCTTTTAATGAAGAAGCTTTGATGTTCCGAACAAACAAGTACGTCTTGCCAAAATACGAGCTTACATTTTGCAAGCAACATTGAACAAACACTCAAAACTTTTGGAGAACAGAAGTTTAAAGTTGGCGTTCCTTATAGTTGCCTAAACGTTACCATAGCAGAAAACGAAACCATGGTGACACATGCAGGCAGGGTGAACATGGAGTGTAAAGGGTTTCCGTTTAAAAGGATATCAGATGATCAATCCAAGACATTTGTTTTTGTGTATGGCTTAATATCACGTGCAGGTTCGGACGTCAGGAGCAGGTTGCTAAACATGATTAAACCCAAACTGGAGGACGTTTCTTTGCATGATCTTACGACGGAAAATCTCGGAATAATGAAGCTAAAACGTGATTGACTAATGTTACAGACACGTGACGGTTATTCAGAAAGAACTTCTGTTGATAAAATCACGAAAGCCAGAGTGAAAAAGAACTGGGTTTCAAATCTAAGATGATGATTCCAAAATCTACTAACATCATAGTGGAAGTGTGGCGCCAGACACTTTGCTCGCCATTGTAAATTTCAATTATGACACATTCAGTCACAAAGCTTGTCCAAGCAACATCAATCAACGGGATTAAGATGGAAGTCAAATCTGGTGTTCACTGCATACAGTCCACGTGGAAGGCGCGGCCGAAGTGTTATCACGTTATTAATTAACAATTCGCCAGTTGCTTTACCAATCGAAACTGGTTCTGACATAGCAGTCAGGGTACATTCGACTTGGAAAAGCATTAGAGCACCAGAGTATTGGGTTACTAAACGCACTGCTCGGAACGCTTCTGTGAAGCCAAATTCCATTTTGTGAAAACTAAGCAGAAAATTTGCACTCCCAAACAACAACTACAGAGGAATATGTAATATTACCGCAGCTAATGAGCTAAGTTTAATAGGCATTGAATCGATTGGATGTTCCAATCAGTTCCGTATGTGACACACAAGCTCAGAATATGCTAAATGGGGCTTCAACTGAAGTCGCAACTGTTGATACAAAACAAAAACTGACATTTTAACGAAGTTACGGTAAAATTTGCTAATGTTTCAAGCCAGAACATTGATTGTGCACTGAAGTTAGACATACTTTCTATGTTCCACCCAGAACGATTTCAATTTAACGTCCTACTCAGAACGGAATCGCTTGGAGCAATTCACCTTGTTAATCAAGGTGAATTATTCAACTTGGGCTACTCGCATTGTGGCAATTAAGTAGGCCAGTAGAACAGTACGTATTTGTGGTGATTTTTCAACTAGACTAAATGATGCACTTCGGACTCACCAACATAAACTGTCGAATACGGAGGACATTTTGCAGCTAAATGGTGATAATTTACTTTCAAAGCTCGAAATTTTCTGATGCGTATTTACAGGTCGAAGGTAACGAGTAATCAAGGCACTTTCACACAGTTAATAATCATAATGATCTATATCAATATGGCAAACTACCGTTCGAAAGTGTTTTGCTCCAGCATTTTTTCAACAAGTAATGGACACAGTGCTACAAACTAAAAAAGTGAGATATGATGGTTAAATGGCAGTTGCTTGACAAGTCTCGCCGGATGATGGGTGTAAAACTACGATATCAACAGATTTGTGCCTTGTCTGTGTGGGCGTTTATCTAGCAGTTACGCTGCGGAATAAAAGGAGTGTAAGTGGGAATTGAATGCAAACGACGAGACAACACGGGGACAGTTATTTCTGATGTATCTCGTGAGATAATCAATAATCAGAATAGTCAATCATGTATCGCCTCCTTAATTCTATAGGATACGAATCCGATTTGTAGTTGATTAAAATAGTCAGAATTAACACAGCTTAAACGAAGCAGTGCTGGGCGCCAAAGTCAACATGCAGTCGTTTGGTGAAAATACCTAAGGTGGAGTAGGGAGACTACTGAGCATGGAAAAGAGTTCCAGGATTAGCAAGCGCGAAGAGAATAATAACGATAGTGACATTCAATTCGGCCTTTTTGTTCACTCAGTCTCAAGCAGCTACTTCTGTGATTGGTGTTATGGTTGAGTTACAGCAAAAGCCTTCATACGTGAATAGGGTCACTCAATATTTGGTATATCAATATGAGACTGCCGCATAGTCCTCTGCAACGTTCGCTGTAGACTCCCGGTGACTTCAGTCTTTGCCGGCACGATGAGTACCAAGGTTTTATAGCGTTTCAACTTGAGGGCGCACGTAAGAATTGTGCATCATTGAGAAGGTTGATTGGGTCAAAACTCCCGAATGCCCTCCGTAGAAGGCCAACAGGCTGGTTGCAAATTTTTGTTGCTGTCTCAAACTCATTGAGCAGTTGAGATCAAGTTGAATAAACGCATCCAGGTTCGGTTCCTGGGAAGTGTATTGCAGTAGCTGTGACCCAAGCCAATACACGCAGTCATGCGTATAGCGTAATTAAACTGCGGGATGTTTGTTTACATTGAATGCAAGGGCATTCTGAACCGACTAGTTGGAACTCGAGTCGAGGTTTCGCTAAAGCTTTTAGTGTTCCTCCGGTTCCCTGATAGTCCTTCATATTTCCTCATGAGCAGAGAAGATTAGTAAACCGTAAATAAGTAACCTTGTCACATTATTTATAAAAAGGTGGCAATAGACGAGGTTTTATCATCAAGGCTTGGGGTACACCGAAACCAACTTCAATCGCCTAGGACGGAGGTTCGCGTGCTCACATAGCCAGCCGAAGATTATGGAAGAACTTCCCCATCCAACTCAGAAGTGCGTCACCAACACTATAGATCTAAAGTTTATGGATACGGTGGTCTATGTGATCAAGCATTCTGAGAAGATTTGGTGGATGACATCGACTCTTTCTCCACCATCCAATGGTTCAGTCCAGCTATTGTGTGCAAGTAACACGTTCGTAGTTCATAAGCGGATTTGTCGAAGCATTGTTGTCCCGAGGCTGGTGCTGTATTTTTCCAGATGCTGCATCAATACATCCGCAATGCTTGTTTCCATGAGTTTGGAAATTCCAGGAAGTAGCTTTATTGAATAGTACATGGTTGGGTCAATGCGTCTACCTCCTTTCTCATAATGAGTGATGACCTCTTCATTTCATAATGCTGCAGTTTTATTCTCCTCTAGACAGAGCTGGTAAAAATAGCCAGAAGTTCAGCCAGACCACTGCTTGCTGCATGAAGAGCCTTTGGCCAAATATTATTGACCCAAGTGAAGCAATGCGCACCAAGGTAGAACAGCTACTTCAACCTAGACTCCGTAGTGAAGCTGGAGTAATAGAAACGAGGAGAACATATGTGCTTGTTACTTTCTAGGAAGTACGTGGTTAATGAAACCGTAAGTGATCAGATGCTTCCGTTGCTGATCGCGTAAAACTTTCAGCCGTGACCATTGCTGGGATCCTACGGTGCACCTTACGAAGGCTATTAATATGCCTGTACTAGAATCCGAGGTTTCTCCAGAATCGCTACATTAACTCCTGCTGGTGCCTCACCTTGACTTTGCGGATCATTATTACGCCAAAGTTACGCTGTGCTATCCAAGCAGTCCACCTTTTGTAATTCAGGATTCCTTTTGAGCTCTCCTTGTCGATTTCTTTATGGTATGCATTTGCCTGTTCAACTCTTCCGCAAAAACGCGCTTTTCCTTTAGCGACGAAAGGATTGGTGCTTCACCGCGTGCACTACCGGTGTGCAAACTGACGTTGTGAGCGACTTATGTACAGGATTAAGTTAAGGAATCCCAAAATTTCTCTTTAACAAGCGCAAATAACATGGTATATTGTGTGACAGTACACATTTCATTGTTTTACATCACAGAATATTCAGCAAAGTAGATACATATATATCAAACAGCAGAAAAACATGGTCACTGATACCTAATGGTGTACTGGTAACCATTCCGTCAACCAGTATTTCATCGTTTGTGACCACAAGATCAAGTTTCCACGGTCTGTGAGCAAGTCGAAATCAGGCGAGAGAGGTTACATGGTTGCACGGAGTGTGGCTTGAAGCGAACTCTCAAGAACAAGCTTTGCATTATGCACCATCGGTTGTCAGCGCTTCCATAAGTTGCACAGTAATGTCTTCAGCGATAAGAAGGTGGCTGTATGATCCGTTCAAAGTAACGTAAAATACCTGTTCTGGTATGGGGTCCATTTCCGACGTAGGGTATAGCAATCGACAAATTATGGCTACAAGGCATGGGCCATTTTCCACAACCCTAGGCGGAAGCAAAGCGAATCAGAGGGACGGATATCTGAGTGAGAAATAAGTTCACACAGGAGAATAGCCTTGTAATACAGCGAAACATCACCACACCTTCTACTTCTATCGTTTAGAAGCAGCGACAGACAAGGTAAACTGATTGAAGCATGAGCTATTTCAAGGCTTAACCAGGTTTCCGTACTCCTAATGACATCACAAAGTTGGAAAGCCTAATAATTTCTGAGTTTGGCCAAGTTATTAGAAACGCATTGAGCGTTAATGTAAATGTATTTTGGTGTCTTGGATATTTGAGGTGCTTTGGTGGACGACACCTTTGTGTTTAGTTAAAAACCGAACGTTCGGCGGTCTGTCGCTAATCGATTTTGCTTGGCTCGTTTGTTTCTGAATTCGGGTCAGGCTGCATGGTAACACAAAACGTCCCAGATCGCGATGTTATTTCCGGTCAGATGCTATCAGTGCCCACTCTGTAGGGATATGGAGGCAAAGCTTTTACTAAAGTTGCATATTCACGCGAGATGATGAGCATTCGTGGCTGCGCATCCGCGATTTCAAGCCTAATCTCGGTTGGCAACCTAGAGCGATACCAGCTATACAATAGGACTTCAGACATTTATTCGGAATGTAGTCCCGCAGCCCCTGTGCTTTTATGATCAAAGGAATTCTCGTCAACGAGTAGGCGATACCGTCGCCCAGTCCGAGTGATTGGCGGTCACAACAACACTGCTCTCGGTTGCGTGTTTGCAGTTTGCTAGCAGGTGAAGCCGTTACTTCATTAATACCAAGAACAAATATGGTTTTTTCGATTTCGTCTGTAGAATAGCCGTTATGACTGTCTTTCTTAAGAGCATTAGGTAGTACGCATGCCCGTCCCCACGAGTTGCGAATACAGACGACTGAGTGTAGGACGATTACTGTCTCATCTGCTGAGTTCAGTCTTATTCACAGGAATTGAGGTTCGCAGTAGTGCACTGGGGTTGGGGAACGCACTATGCCTCCCAGCATAGCGAATTCAACTCGAATGTCAATCGCACTGCAGAAAGAACCCCACTTGTTACGATCGTCTCTGAATTTGTCCTTTTTGGTGCCAGATCATAAGTGTCAGTACAAACGTGATTCGGCGCACTGTATTTCAGTCTACCGAATGTTGGTTTGAGGGTTGTGACTAGCAACGTGAATTGTTTAGCCGGTAATACTGAATGTTATGAAAACTGTGCCTCGTCGTACGTGCTTAGTTAACGAAATTCGACATACGGATGTCGCTTCTGAAATTTTTCTTGTGCTAAACGATGTGTATGTTGGCTGATTCTGGGCTATCGGTATTGTAAAGGAAATTTAATTTTTGCGTGTATGGGTTAAAGCAGTCAGGCCGATTGTACATTCCCCACATAGAGGTTATAACGGACGGGGTAGTTGGCGCAGATGAAGTGGAACGCTTTGCAAGATTAGATTTACTCTTCGACTTAGAGACAGAGCTCAGAGGCGTTTGCTGTGGAACACGATCGGTCTTAGTATATTAGATGTAAAACCCTTGTAACTCTTCCTCTGTTAGACGGTTTCAGTCAGTCAG
>CALYDF020005469.1:0-14092 GCA_944474145.2 Dicrocoelium dendriticum | reverse complement strand
TTGATAGTTGAGCGCAGATGCTCCTAAAACACGCTTAGTGAATGAACGCTGGACTTTCTCAATAACCATATTATCACTTTTACGTGAGTTAGTAACAACTATTGAGCAGTACTCTACTATAGGCCGGGCACACAACCTATAGAGCACGAGTCGACACTATAACAAGGACATTGACTTCAGTATATAGCCAATGATAGACCTGGCTTTGGCAGAGCTGTAGCTCGCTTGTTCCGCAAAATTCAATGAGCTGGAATAGTGTACACCGAGGTCGCGCACAGTGAAGCTGTTATCAAGTGGTGTGCCATTCAGTGTTATAAGTTTGGGGGTATAGAGCACCGGTAGGAAAGGACGTTGCATTTCCTTGGTTAGAACTCTAGCTTCCATAGATCACACCATGTTGCAAGAGCACCGAGATCGTTTTGAATGCTAGATAGGCTATTATGTAGACTGCTAGGATCAAATAAGAAAATAACTTATGTCATCGGCAAAGGGTACGGCGTGCCGTGTTAAACGACCTGGAATACATCATTAATGTACAGCAAAAACAGCAAAAGACCCAGAACGCTGCCTTGGAATACTCCGCTGGTTATGGATGCCATTTTGGATGAGATGTCACCCAGTTGCACTGACTGCGTTCGGTTGGAAAGGTAAGAAGAAAACCATGAAGGGTGGTGGCTAGAGACAGCGTATGCTGCTAGTTTAGTCATTAAACCATTGTGTGGGACTCGATCAAACGTCTTTTTCATCTCCAGGAAGATAATGACCAGTGCCTGACTTAGGTCGATGGAGTGTGTTACGTGGTTTAAGTAATCAAACTGGCAGGTTTAACAGGATTTAGTAGGCAGGAACCCGCGTTGGGACCTACTGATAAGGTTGCGTTGCAACCGAAACAGCGCGCCCTTTATTATTCTTTTCATAAGTAGAGACGCAATAGGTGTGTGACTAATAGGACGATAATTTTCAATATTTTGGCGACAGCCTCGTTTGTGTCCTGGTATGACGATTGCGTGCTTCCAATTGGACGGGTAGTGCCCACTCTTCATTGAGAGGGTGAAGACATTGAGGAGAAGGACTGGAATGTCCGGGCCTCCGAGGATTAAAATGGAAGAAGGCACACCATCAGGACCTGGGTAGTGTGACAGTATCAACGAGCCAAGTGCTCGCTTGATATTGCATAAGTCGAAGACAATAGTAATTATTTGATCTTCAGTAAACTTAGGGATCGTATTTGGTAATGGTAAGTCATTGTTAGTGAAGGAATTACAGAAAGGTGTGTTAATGAACTCGCAGAGATCAACCGCACCAGTGATTATACCTTTATCAGGAAGCACAGGGGCAGTACTGGTTTTATATAAAGTTAATTAAAACAAATTGGTACAATAACTGCAGCGAAAACGATAAGCTTGAAATTAACAAATAAGCAAATGAGTTGCAATCGCTACATGCTTATGACCTTTGAGGTACGCCTATTAATGTCATCCTACCAGTCCAAGCATTGTAAAAGATGTTGAAACCACAATACCCTTCCGTATTCTCTCTACATCTCGCTTCCATTTATCGCATACTCCTACCAATTCTATTACCTGTTTGGCTTTGGCTTTTCCCTCATACTAGGCACAATCTATCAACAGTCATTCAACATCTTATCTCTCTCATTGTAGCTGCGCACTTTTGTGCGTAAGACTTCAAGTATATGGTTATGATGCATGCCTATAAACTTATAAATAAATAAATATTTTTTCTCGACTATGCGAGGCACGCCCATGGGGGCATGATCAAGTAGGTGCAACTGTACGGACTTATTATGGTAACCGTAACAGTGACAGTAGCAAATTGGTCATATAAATAAATAGTTTGTTCTCAAATTCCTTGAGACACACCAAATCAGGCGTGATCAAGGTTCAAAAGCAGTTGTGTATTACGACGATACTTTGGGTTCAATCGTGTGTAGTTGAAACGGTCAAGGCACTATTAGTGCGATGTAACAGTGCTTGTAGACGGAGCGTAAATTATTCTTGCATGTGTCGGGAAGAGTTGAGATGTGAGTCTAGTCGACTTGCCAGTGTATACTTGTGGGCAGTGACTTTATTCAGTGGCGAGTCACATCCGCCACGTCGCAGTATTGTTAAGCAGATATTTGTGGTTTTTTATAGGGAGAACGCTTGCCAGGCGAAAACCCACAACGTCCTGCAACACTGCCGTAAAGCATTTTGAACATAAATGTATGACTGGCAAAGCCCTTTGACGACTGATTTCGTATTCGGTAAGTGGCAGACAAATGGCTCCTAATTTTCTCTGTTAGTTGGACAGGTAGTTTTATCG
This sequence comes from Dicrocoelium dendriticum, assembly GCA_944474145.2. Lineage (NCBI taxonomy): Eukaryota > Metazoa > Platyhelminthes > Trematoda > Plagiorchiida > Dicrocoeliidae > Dicrocoelium > Dicrocoelium dendriticum. Next base: position 11,770 of record CALYDF020005469.1, on the reverse strand, counting down.
AGGCTGCCATGATTGATCAGGCCGGTTGAGGAGGGGAACGTCTTGTGGGAAACGTTGTGTGTCCAGTTGAACAAAGGATCAAATTTTCCGCTGTCTAGGTTTTTCATATGTTTAATGTATGGAAGTTTGATGATGTGTCCAGTTCTCCATACTGGACAAGGATTTTGGTGATTTTAGTTGAGTCCTTTTAGTGTCCAACCATGCTCCATGTAATTCCCTGTCGGTGCTTAAGTTCGTCTTGGGCGAAAATTTTTCCTCGGTCCAATCCCAGATCTCCAAGAAGTCCCGGACCTCGGAGAAAAGGGAAGTGAGGGACAACCGAGAGAAGACCGCAAAAACAGGCATGGAGTTAAACGTTGTTAAGGCCTTATGTTACAGCATTTGGTCTTGAGAAAAAAGCATGTACATTGTGCAACCATAATTATGCTGAAAGTGCCTTTCGAATATCCTATAGAAGCAGCCGTATAGGTGGATTGCTAACGCCTGTGTGTCTCTACGCAGGCGTTAGCGTTGTACCAGTAAGTAATCTACGAAGTATTGGTTTGGTATGAGCCCAAAGTTGCGTGGGGAAGAGCCAAGAGAGTTAGAGTATTGGTGGTGACGTCAAGGTGCATGGACAGCAAATAGCTAGCGTACTACGATAGGGAGCGCAGAATAAATGAAAATAAATAGGTTGCCGCAAGAGAGATCTGAAGGTCAGTTGGCGGTAGGGCAGCGGAAAGATTGAATGCAGCTATACTAAAGGAATAAAGGTTATTGAGATACGGAGTGGCTTCTAACGAGCACTGTGTAATCGCATGTGTGGAGCTTGCTACCCCTAAACAGAGGTGCCCAATTTACGACGACCGACGGATGGCGGCGCAAGGAAAGACCGTCAGTGGCCGGTGGTAGTCATCCGAATCAGACGCTCAGTCACTAGTGTATGCCTATAGGGTCAATGAATGCATCAACAAGCCAGCGGAGGTAAGCGATACAGACTCCCCAGGAGCATGTATGCTGGAGAGAAAAAGAATAAATAAATAAATGGGATATTATTGATAAAACGAGACACACCTGTAAAGGCGTGATCAAATATGCATACAAGCATAATCTCTTTGGAATGTTAAAACATGTCGTTTTAATGAAAGGTATAAAAGAAAAGGTGCAGTTCATATGTGTGAGCATATTGTCAGGTAATAATCACACCAAGGAACATGATGGCACTGTGGCACGCGAAAATCCGCCAAGACACAAGTTGGGGCAATATCACCAGGTGGTGATCCGTGAGCACAGGAGCCCAAGCAAAGTTTTGTTGCAACCAAAGACCATTACAAAATAGGGATGATCTGTGCTCCATCAAAGCATGCTTCATAGTAGGATTGATTACACAAGTTGGATGTAGGAGGCTGTGGACTGCGTCCGTGTGAAAGGTTTAGCTGTGACTTTATTTTGTGACGAGTCACATCCGCCACGTTGCAGTGTTTTTAAGCGGACATTTGTGGCTGTTATAAGGAGAACGCTTGCCAGGCGAAAACCCACCACGTCCTGGAACACTGCCGTAGCTTCCGTTGAGCAGTAGTGCAAGTCGGCAATTTATCGTATAGACCGATTTTTCACTCTATTATTGGCAGTCGGTTGATAGACAAAATTCTTCGTTGGCTAGCCGAGTGGCTTAGAACTGATACGGCAGCAGTCGTGGAAGTCGGTCAATGATGCAAAAGGTTCGAAGAGTGGAATGATATTGATGCAGGCGAGTAAACACATTGTTAATAGAGGCCGGCTTTTTTATTATATTCTGGTTCTGCTCGCAACCCGTGTCCAGCTATCCAAGCTGGACTTCTCATGGAGTCGGTGAGTGAAGTTTCGTGTGGCTGAATATGTCCATAAAAGGTAAAAATGCCATTCTCCGCAAAGTGGATTCGGGGTTCATTCAAATGTAAGTAAGTTTAACTGTCTCCATAGCCAAGTGAAAATTCCATGAATGGCCATCGGAAAAGCCACGTATACTGGCACAACGCTGTCCGTGAAATGACATCAGAATAGCTCCAGGTGACTGGCGAATAGGAATGGTTGAGGCAGTGAAGGTAATCACGCCAGAATTGTTTGTCCTGGGTTGTGGAACGGGGGATCCATGTAAATATATTATTCCAGGTGAGTACGTTTTTTCTCCGGGTACTAGGCGAGCTAAACCCATTTGTTTAGGCCCCGTGAATGTAGCGTCTCCAGAATGGTGGAAAGAGCTCCATTTGGAACGATGTGTGGGTTCTTCATTTCCAGGAGTAAGGACCAAGCGTTTGAAGATGCTTGGACCAGTCCCATTGAATAAACATTCTTATTTTGGCGGAAGTGACTGTGCGAATCTCGGGAAAGACGGGCGACGGACAAGTGGCAGCCAAACAGAGAGACAGCAATGAATGAAGAAGCACTAACACCGACTGGTGGCACACACCGGTGCCTATGATGCATTAAGGCTTATGTAATTTTGTTTAGTGTACATGATTGGCAAGCGCGTTCTATGCATTACGTAGCTGGTGTGCCTCAGACTACAACTACTAGTTAGGAAGAAGGTTCTGCACGCGCAGCGTCAAAAGACCGAAATAAAAGACGTTAAGCGAATGATGCGATGGTTGGAGAGAAACAGCTAAACCGATGATGATGGCAGCAATCTGAATGCGAGAGGCATCTTAGGTGAAACTAAGGGCAACTAGGTTGAGACCGAATGCGGGAGCAAAATAGGTAAAGCAACTTTCCAAGAGGAAATTCAAGGAATCGGCTAGGAGCGGATGAATCCTAACGGCAATTTGAGGAGTAGTTCATAAGAGTAGTTACGCTGAAGCGCTCATGATTCCACATTCCAAAAGCCATCAGAATCCAGAAAAATGGTCACAAGGGCCAAAGTTTCCGTGTATTGGGAGTCGTTACGACACGTACGGTCTCGAGAATAGACCAATGCGGGCACAATGTAAAGAACATAGGAATAGGCACAGTGGTAATTTGAGCATTTTAAATTGAGGTACTAGTCAAGAAATACTTAGCAATTGTCTAAATGCCGCCGATAATCAGGAGCGAGCTCAGAGCCAAGGAGACGATGCGCACGACGTAACTTGGCTAACGGCAATGAGTGCAATCCGTAAAAATAATAAACAATGAAGCCCAATAAGAAAAAAGGCCAAGGATAATAAGAAAATAAAGGCAGGCAGAAAGAGACAGACCAGTCAGGCAGGAAAGATAACGGCGGGGCAGTAAAGCCGGTTTTCCGCTTCAAGAAGGAACGAAAACAGAAAGCGATGGAAAAGGTTATGATCTAGATGAGAAGGGATAATTGGTAAAGAGTGGAAAAGCCCAAGGCTTACCTCCAAGTACCGTAAAGGGATAGTGGAGTCAGCCGAACCGAGAGAGGTGACGTCTCAAAATTCTGCATGACTCCGGGGAGCAGGAGGCCGATCGGGAAGGACTTGATTAGCCGGCTCGTTTGAATAAGGACATGTAGTAAAGGTAAGAAAGGAGCCTGCAGTAGATGGTAGACAGGTCTAGCAGGTTCTAGATTTAAGGGAACATCATGTTTAGACTGCGGGGCGTATACCGCGTAAGTCTCAGTAGCATAATAGCAGACTGAGGGGAACAGACTAGGCAGGTGAGCCAAGATCACGGCAATGCAGTAAAGCCGGACGTCCGATTAAGAAGGATTGAAAGCAGAAGGCGAGAGAAGAAAAGGTTAGAGTCGGTGTGAGAAGGGCATATTGGTGCAGAGTGGAAAAGCGCAGGAGGCTCTCCAATTAATGTTAACAGAACCATTAGGTCAACCGAGCCAACAGAAGTGATGTCTCAGAAGTCCAAATGTATGCATTGAGTATGAGGCCGACTAAGCGGGACTAGATTAATCGGCGCTTTGGGACTAGGCGTATAAAAAAGATAGGAAAAGGGGTAAAACAATAACGAGGGAACTAGTCCAGCAGTCTACATGGTTTGTAACGTAGAAGAACTCTGAGTGAAATCAGAAAACATTTGGCCAGTCTGGCGAGACTGAGTTAATCAGCGCGTAGGAATAGCACGTAAAATAAACGCAGGAAAAGTGGCTGCAACAGAATAAGTTTAACGAGCCCAGCAGCATCACGAGGTAGGGGAACAAGAGCGTTGGGTCTGCATAGCGTATGCCACTTAAGTCGGGGTAGCATAGTAGCAGACAGAGAGAAAGAAACGGATCAGTGGGGCTAGATCACCACAGGACCAGTTGAAGAAGAATTGAAAACAGAGCGCGATAAAATATAAGTTAGCGTCAGGATGAGAAAGGTTAATAGACGAAGGTTGGGAGAAGCCCACGAGGCACTCCAGGTATTGTAAAGGGATGATGGAGTCAGCCGAACCGAGAAAGGTGACGTCTCAGAAGTCTGAATGAATCCGGGGAGCAGGAGGCCGATCGGGTAGGACTTGATTAGCCGGCGCGTTTGAATAAGGACATGTAGTAAAGGTAAGAAAAGAGCCTGCAGTAGATGGTAGACAAGTCTAGCAGGTTCTAGATTTAAGGGAAACATCATGTTTAGACTGCGGGGCGTATACCGCGTAAGTCTCAGTAGCATAATAGCAGACTGAGGGGAACAGACTAGGCAGGTGAGCCAAGATCACGGCAATGCAGTAAAGCCGGACGTCCGATTAAAAAAGGATTGAAAGCAGAAGGCGAGAGAAGAAAAGGTTAGGGTCGGTGTGAGAAGGGCTTATTGGTACAGAGTGGAAATCCCAGGAGTCTCTCCAATTAATGTTAACAGAACCATTAGGTCAACCGAGCCAATAGAAGTGATGTCTCAGAAGTCAAAATGAGATGATTGTAACCTAAGACCACTAGTTGCTACTAAATATAGGTGCTGTGGTTAATAGGATCGACGGATAATGGCGCTATGAAGCACACTCGGCGGCCACATGTAACTGTTGCATTGAGCAATTTGGTCATTAGTGAATTCCTACAGTGTCACATAATACATCGGCAAGCCATTAAAGTTAAGTGCTGCGCACATTCTAAGAGAGTACAGGATGGAGAAACAAAGAATGTCTGCTTGTAGGTCCGGATACGCTCAAAGGTGTATGGAGCCTACAACGAATCACTGAAGAAAACGTGATGAAGATAGGAGGGAGGATGGATAATAGTGCCAAGAAAGAGAGCCAGTGGACAGCAACTGAATTCGCATTAAGCATTCTAGTTATTAGTCGATAGTTACGATGTCAGAAGAGTCAGCAAACCAGCGAGGGTAAGTGATGCAAACCATTCAAGAGAGTAAGTGTTGGAGAGATGCTGAGTGGCTCCTAGCGCAAAGGGTATGCTGTCTTCCTTGACTCACTGCGGTTGAAAGAGGTGACGTGGAAAATACGAGGAACTGATGATGATATCAATTGAGAGATATAGTACCGACGGCTAGCAGTGGCTTTGGGGTGAAGCGTTCTAATGCAAGTGGATACCTAACGTGTCCCAGAATAAGTCAAAAGACGGCGAATGTATGTGACGCACACAGTCCCAGAGAAAAGTAAAAGAGTGGCCATTAGCATGCTCCAGATATGCGAAGAGTTGGCTGGAGCCTACCAACAATGGCTCCTGCAAAACAGAGGTGCCAGATGTAATACGAAGAATTGCTGAGGGTATAAAGGGAGGGAGAGTATCGACGGCTGGCAGTGGCATTGTGGTGAAGCCTACTGGTGGCTAGCGGATAACAAAATGTCCCCGAATAAGTCAACAGACAGCAAATTTAGGTGACGCAGGCAGTCCCAAGGGATGAAGGTGGAGATAATGGAGTGTGGCTCTGAACAAGCTCCGGAGATGCTTGCAGCCCGCGGCCACTAGTCGTTACTGAATAGAGATTCTGAGGCTAATAAGATCGACAGATTGTGGCGCTATGAAAATCTTTTGGTGGTCAGATGTAACCATTGCGATAAGCAGATTGGTCTCTAGTGGATTCCTACAGTGTCACAGAATACATCAGCAAGCCAGCGAAGGTAAGTGATACAGACATTCTAAAAGCTTACAGGATGAAGGAACAAGGAATGTCTCCTAGTAGGTCCGGGTATGCATAAAGATGTATGGAGCATACAACGAATCACTGTGGAAGGCGTGATGAAGATAAGAGGAACGAAGGATAATGGTGCGAAGAGAGAGAACCAGTGGACAGCGACTGAATTCGTCTTAAGCCTTCTAGTTATTATTGGAGGTTACGGTGTCAGCAGAGTCAACCAACCAGTGAAGGTATGTGATGTCGTCAGCTTAAGAGAGTAAGTGTTGGAGAGATAGTGGGTGGCTCCTAGCGCAAAGAGGTATGCTACCAACAATGGCTCAATGCAGCTGAAGGGACGTGACAAAGGTGGTACGAAGAACGGATAATGGTACTTAGGGAGAGAGGATGTCGACGGCTAGCAATGGCCTTGGGGTGAAGCCTACCAGTAGCTGGTGGATAGCTAGAGTGTCCCAGAATAAGTCAACAGGCCGCAAATTTGTTTGACGCAGACAGTCGCAAAGGAGGAAGGTTGGAGATAAAAGAGTGTGGCTTTTAGCAAGCTCTGGATATGCCCAGAGACGCTTGGAACCTACGACCATTAGTTGCTGCTAAACAGAGGTGCTGAGGTTAGAAGGATCGACGAATAATGGCGCTATGAAAAACTTTCGGTGGCCAGAGGTCACTGTTCCATCAGGCAGTTTGGTCACTAGTGGATTCCTACGGTGTCACAGAATATATCAGCAAGCCAGCGAAGGTAATTGATACAGACGTTCTAAGGGATTACTGGATGAAGAGACAAGAGATTTCTCCTAGTAGCTCTGGGTATGTGCAGATGTATGCAGCCTACAACGAATCACTAAAGAAAACGTGATTAAGATAGGCGGAACGAAGGATAATGGTGCCAAAAGAGAGAGCCAGTGGACAGCAACTGAATTCGCACTAAGCCTTCAAGTTAGTAGTAGGAAGTTATAGTGACAGAAGAGTCCACCAACCAGGTAAGTTATGTGATACAAACAATTCAAGGGAGTAAGTGTTGGAGAGATAATGAGTGGCTCCTGGCGCAGAGGTATGCTACCTACAAAGACTCTCTGCAGCTGCAAAGTGGTGACATAGGTAGTATGAAGAACTGATAATGATACTAGGGGAGAAAGAGTATCGACGGCTAGCAATGTCATTGGGGTGAGGCCTACTAGTGGCTAGTGGATAACAAAGTGTCCCAGAATAAGTCAACAGACAGCAAATTTAGGTGACGCAGACAGTCGCAGAGGATGAAGGTTAGAGATGGAAGAGTGTGGCTCTCAGCACTCTCCGGAGATGCTTAGAGCATACGACCGCAATTTGTCACTGAATAGAGATGCTGAGGTTAATAAGGTTGACAGATTGTGGCGCTGTGAAAATGTTCTGATGGTCAGATGTAACCATTGCGATAAGCAGATTGGTCTCTCTCTCTAACCATGGCTTTACTCTCCACTTACGTACCATTACATCTGGTGATCCACCGACTCACCTTACACACAGCAGCTCCGACCTTTTCGCGTGGGACCCTTAGTAGTAGGCTATGTTTCCCCCTTATATCCGTATCGCAAAGCTGCCAACTTTTATCTATAACTGTTCCTCTATGAACCACCATACAATTAAATATTCTATCTACATCTCGCTTCCGTTCATCGCATATTCTTAATACTTCTATTACCTTTTTGATTCTGGCTTTTTTCTCCCCTTATGGACTACCCACCTATGATGCTCCACCGACTTAGCTTTCACAATGTAGCTTCGCACTCTCGTGCATAAGATGTCAAGTATCTGGCTATGATGCCTATCTATAACCTTATCTCTTCGTACTTCCACCTATCTCTCTGACGATGGTTTTCCTGTCCACCTAAGGAATACCCACCTCTGATGCTCCACCTACCGATCTTTCACACTGAAGCTCTAAACTTTGTACGTAAAGCCTTAAATAGCGGACTAGGTTTCCTACTTATATCCTTATCGCAGAACTGCCATCAGCGCTGCCACACGCCTATGGCTTCAAGAATAATGGAACGAATAGTCAAAAAAACCGTGCTCACCTTCCTGCTTACTCGCAACCTCATCAATCGACAACAACCTGGATTTCTGCCGTCTAAATCCTGTCAGACCAGCCAATTTGAGTTCCTCAATCATGTAACTCAACTGATTGACAACAAGCAAGCACTAGCCATCATCTTCCTAGACATGACGAAAGCCTTTGACAGAGTACCACATACAGAACTCTTGATGAAGCTGGAATCAGAGGGTACCTCCGGCAAACTGCACACTTGGTTCTCATCATATCCTGCAGCTCGCTCACAGTCAGTAATGGTTGGGGAATTTATGTCACTTCCTAAACCAGTCAAAAGTGGCGTAATTCAAGGTAGCGTTTTAGGCCCTCTACTTTTCCTGCTCTATATTAATGACGTGTTCCAGCTTTTCAAACACGGGACACCCTACCCCTTTGCCGACGACATAAAAATTGTCTTCCCATTTCATCCGTCAAAAGTACACACCGCCATCTCCCATATACAATACGACTTAATGGCGCTAACTGCATGGCGCAACATATGGAAGTTGGCATTCACACCATCAAAATGCAATGTCCTTACGTACCGATACACCATGCCTCCCAGTACCTTAATGCTGCAAGGCACGCCATTAGGGAACTGGCTAACAGTGCGTGACCTAGGCGTGCACTACTCCTGTTCGCTGAACTTCGCGGAACAAGTAGTTTATTCCGCAGCTAAAGCAAGCTCTCCCATCGGATACATCCTCAAAACCATGACAATACAGGAACCTAAAACTGTGCTCCAAAAAACATGTGTCCGGCCTCTGCAAGAATACTGCTCTATAGTACTCACCAACTTTAGAAAATGCGACAGAATAGCCCTTTGAAAAGGTTCAGCGTACCTTCACAAAACGCCTCCTGGGACACTCAAGTCTAAGCTACCGTGATCGGCGTAACACACTTAAGCTCGACCCGTTATGGCTACGCCGATTGAAAACCAACCTCGCTTTCCTATACTCGCTCAATAACAATATCAGTGGGAGCCAACTAACCCCTGTCTCAGACTCATATTTCAATTCGTACCCCCTACGTGATAGACCCTACTCCATTATCCTACCAAGAACGCGCAGCAGCATTCGCTCCAACTTCTCCTCTACAAATACGCACACGTATGGAATAGGTTACCTCTCACATAAGGAGCATCTATGAATATAAACCAGTTCCGCTTCTCTATTAACAAATACCTCTCTGTCACACAAGTTTCCAAATGACTGAATATCAACTGTCCTGAAGTAGAGTTTTTTGAAACTAGACCAGACTACTTATAATCGCCTCTTCTTACCTTCACACATTATCCTCTTCCCGACTCCTCATCTCTCTCCTAGAGCGCCGTTATCCGTCGTTCATCGTACTCGCGTCAACTTCTTCTTGGCAGTAGCTAGTCATTTTTGGCTCCATTTAGCTTGTAAGGAGCCACTCCTTGACTCTCCAGCCATAATTTTCCTCTGACGTCTGTCTCTCTAATCTTCGCCCGCATGTTGATTTCTTCATCGAAACTGTAGGTATCCAGTAGTGGTCAAACGTCTTAATGAGATGGACACACCAGCCACTGATACATTCTTTTCTAGAGCCACTATCTCTGCTTAGCAACAGCTAGTCGCCATAGCTTAAATTACACCATGCGGATATCCGGAGCTCGGTAGGAACCGCGCCTTTTTTACAAAGTTCATTCACTTGGATTGTTTGCGTCACAGCTCAGCTGGTTTGTTGACCTTTTATGTGTTATCGTAGGATCCACCAGTAACTGAAGGCTTAATCCGAACTCTACTGATGGTCACTCTACTCTCTCCTACCGCGCCGTTAGGTGTCGCTTCGTCCTACTCGCATCAACTCTTCCTGATAGCAGCTAGTCATTGTTGGCTCCATGTAGCTTGCAAGGAGCCACTCCCTGACTTTCCAACCTTCATTTTCTTCTGCCGTCTGTCTCTCTAGCCTTCGCTCGCATGTTGATTTCTCCATCGAAAATGTAGGCATCCAGTAGTGTTTAAACGTCTTAGTGACATTGCTACACCAGCCACTGATACATTCTTTTATAGAGCCACTATCTCTGCTTAGCAGCAGCTAGTCGCCAAAGCTTCCATTTAACTTTGCGGATATCCGGAGCTCGGTTGGAGTCGCTCCCTTCTTACAACGTTCATTCTCTTGGATTGTTTGCTTCACAACTCAGACGGTTTGTTGACCTATTATGTGCCACCGTAGGATCCACTAGTAACTTAAGGCTTAATCCGAACTCTATTGCTGGTCACTCTTCTCTCTTCTAGCGCGCCGTTATTTTTTGGAACATTGGAACATTGGAATGTAGAGAGCAGAAGGAAAAATCCTTTGTCAGCTCCATCGCCTCCCGTTCGTCACAGGGATCAAGATGAACATTGCAAGTCGGTTCCAATGGAACCGCTGCATTGACACATGAAGCAACAATATCCGAGTTTACTCAACTGGTAAGAATCCAATTGATGTTTGAAACATTCCTTCGACTGCGCATCAACAACAAACATAGGTAGATTATTCCGTTCGTTCAATACTCTGGTAGACAGAGTGACATCACAACGGACCCGAAGTCTTCTTTGTCCAAACAATTTCCAATTGTGACCCCGAGTCGAACTGAAAGAATTGAGTGGAAAGAAATTCTGCAATTCAACTCCAAGTTCCCCTCTAACGATACGCCCTGTGAAAATCAAATCCCCGCGATCTCGGCGATAGGCTAGGGAGAACAAGTTCAGGCGCTGAAGACGATGCGAGTAAGGCAGGTTTCGTAATTCCAGAACGGATTTAGTTCCTCTCCGCTGAACTTTTTCAATCAAGTTGCATTCCAATTTGGAAAGCTGATAAACAGCGGGCAGTCCATACTCAAGAAGCGGACGTACATGAGAAGTGAACAGGAGCCTGAAGATCTACGGAGTCAAGCGAGAGAAGGATCGTCGGATGACGTAAACCAACCTGTTGGCAGAAGCCACTTTCCTCAAGGTATCTTCGGTCGATTTTAAGTCTGGGTCACAATGACGCCGAAGTCCCTCCCACGATTAGAGTTCTGCAGCAAAAGCCCACCGATATGATAAATTCCATATGGTTCGGAGGCACTGGTCTGAAGAACGGAAAATTTATCGTGATTTATAGGTAATAGACATCTGATCAACCAATCATGCAGCGAATTGAGCCTTGTTTGTGGTAAATCCGCTTCATCAAGACAGAAGGCTTCCATCCATATCTTTAAATCATCTGCGTAAATCAAACAATCTGCCCGTAGTACAGATATCAGATGACTAATAAAAGCTTTAAAAAGTTCAGGGCCAAGAACAGAGCCATGCGGAACATCGCTGGTCGTGTTTACAGGGAAGGAAAAGGCCTCGTATACTTGCACACGGAAAGTGCGGTCATGCAGGAAATCAGTGAGCCAAGAGAGGATTTTTCCTGAAACACCAATACTGCGGAGTTTGCTAAGCAAAATTTTGTGTGGAACCTTGACAAAAGCTTTACTAAAATCCACAAACACGACATCTAGCCACTTACTAGCATCCATGGATTTAGCCCACTTTTCTCGAGCTACCAGAAGATTGGTGACACATGAACGCGAAGGACAAAATCCATGCTGCGCAGCTGAAATGACCTTGAGGTTCTGGAAGTGCAGGTTCAGAGCTCGCTTAAGAATCCTCTCCATAACCTTACAGAAGACAGCTGTTAGACAAATGGGCCGATAATTAGTAGGATCTTGCCGATTACCCCCTTTGTAAATGGGCTT
>CALYDF020005468.1:0-14333 GCA_944474145.2 Dicrocoelium dendriticum | reverse complement strand
ACAGGTGTTTGGACCTCGTCGGCGTTGATACATGCTGCACCCATCCTCCCAATTTGATGCAGGCTAATAGCCCACTATACTTCGCTGAAGCAGTGGGTGGAAACCACTGGATTTCAGGAAGATTGAAGTCGCCCGCCACAAGCTTGCATGCACATGGATGGCTAGCAGCTAGCTCAAAAGTAGTTATTAGCGCTTTGTTACTCACAGGTGATGTATCAGGAGCCCTGTGAATGCATCGAAGTAGCAACTTGGGTCCCATGGCATCAACCGTTATCCATATAGAGTCCAATATTTGGGTGTTATCTAGGACTTCGATTCTAGCAGAGAAATTTTGCTTCAGATAAATAGCGCACCCTGCACCTCGTTTGTGTGTACGCGAATGTTTATACAGCTTGTAGACTTGAAGGAAAAAGGAATCATCGAACGTAAAGGCACCAAACTATGTTTCGGTGACTAGTATTGCGTCAGGCGCTGCAAGGATAGCCAATGGGCGCAGAATATGCATCTTGCTGTTCAGCGACCTGGCCTTTATGAGTATAACAGAGAAAAGTTGGCCACTGTCTCCCAGTTTTATGGATGGCACGAAGAGCTACCTTGCCATCTGTAGAAGCTGTAGGAACTGGGTCAATAGAAGTAAGAGCGTGCTTTTCGTTGGTGACGTATTGGGTGTCGGGATGAGCTTGTTGCGGCTTATCCCTACCTGGGATAAAAAAGGCGCGTGATGTGGTGTAGAAAGAAGGGAATTTGCCCGCTCAGGTAGTTGTCGTGGCGGTAACAACCGGTGGGATAAGCTAGGTACTCCAGAGTCCGGACTATCTGGAACATGGTGAGAAGAACCTTAAATAATATTGGGTGATGTACTAGCTGCGGAAGTCCGGTGTGTGGATACGGGACGTGTAATTGTTTCCCTGTTACCGCGGGCTATTTTCCTTACCGCTAACTTTCGCGGTTTGCGAAAAAGTTGCTCCATCATGGTTGCACTGCGTAGTTGTTTAAAGTTTGTTACGACGGTATTTAAAGTTGCTTCATCCATAAAATATATTTTGATCGGTGCAGGGAAGTTACTGGTTCTTTTAGGTAGTCTCTCGACACGTACCGAACGTGTTGCTAAACCAAATACTGCAAGGATAGCTCTCGTAAATGCTTCCAAAGAAAGATCCTCGGGTACGTTAAGTACCTGTGTAGTATACGGCCAAATACCCCCTTCGGATGTCGGCTTGGGGGATGCCTCACACTTTTTATTGTTTCATGGGTGTGTGAGGTTTGGGTAGCTGCCTTCGGTGATTTTTCGGAGTTATCCTTACCCTGGGCCGTTTGGCTCTGGGTGCCATCGTCGCTTCGGGTGGAAATTTTGGTTCAAGCTCACGAGTGTGTGGCTTCTGAGACGAGAATAGAACGGGAACCTGTTGATTACTATGGGTGTAAGAAACCCGATCTCCAGGCTCGAAGTGTGATAGGCCCCCATGTCGGTTCACCTTCAGTGGCCCAAAGTATAGCTTTTTCAGCTCTGCTCTATTACGCAGCTCTTCACAACTTGTCATTATACTTCGGAGAGTTGATTAGTCCCTAGTACTTAATTCGAGTGGGGCCGCAAATTTACTTATTCTTTTGTTCCGTCACACAACCTCAATTGGGTTTCCTTGGATTCCATTGACCTCAAGAATCCAGCTCCTGAACACTTCCAAGGATGTGTCTCCAGGAACGTTAAACGCAATAGTACTAGACGTAGCATTTCTTCCTTTGGTACCCGTGTGCAGTGCGGCTTCCGGCTCGGTTGTTTCTGAAATATGCTACGTGCAAAGAACGACGTAGGAGGATAAATGCATGACGTACGCAATGGAGATAAAAGAACGTCGTGAAGCATCTGATAACATGGCATGGCATGGGAAGGCGGAGGGGATACCTAGGGGAGGCTCAGTGGCAGCGTTAAGTGGGAAGGCAATGTGCGGCGCACTTCAATGTGGATCTGAAAGAGAAGTTATTATAGGAAACCAATGGTACCTGTGGATAGGTACCACTGATGCATCACATGGCCGCTGCTGTACGTGGGGGGAGATTCAGTGGCATGGTGAAGTGGGCAAGAAGCACCCCGGTTGTCACGCGACAGCGGCAACCCTAAGAGTTGCAAGCACAGGTAAGCGGAGAAGGCAACGCAGCACTCACCATCAACCGTTGGCTATTGCGCGTGCTGTTACTTCTCAAACTTGAAGATGCGTTACCGCAACTGGGAGAACACCGGGCGCCTGTTCACGGAATATCTTGCAAACCCGTAGACTGGGACTCCCTATTACCATGCATGATGATTGAGTGCAAGGAAACAAACAATCCCACCATTAGGTGAAAAGTCAGAAGTGCAGTGAACTGCATTACACCAGCCTTGTGATTCCAAATGCTGATGCTGACCTGAAACTTCCTTCATGAACGGGAGCGGACCTACTATACCGAGAGATAAGTAGGCTGAAATGAGTCGCTGGAAGTAACCTTACGCTTGGCATTGTATGATAGTGGTAAACGGTTACAGTGCATGGTGTAACAAATCCACGCGACAAGTAGGAACGCGATGCACAAAATAGATTACTAACCTGTGGTATTGCAAGGCGTTTCGTTGACTTCGATGTCCCCACTCTGGTAAATGGGAATGGTACTCTGGCCGGCGTGTACCGCAAGCGTCACTGCAACCTAGATACACGGCGACGTTATCCTTCGTAACGGCGACCTGCAATGGTGTTTTAAAGCGCACGACGAAAAGTTGATGCACTGCTGACATATGATGTTTAAACCATTCACAAATATTCCCGATCTCGCGGGTGCGCTGGTTAATGGCTCGTTACCCACGAAGCGAGGACACTGAGAAACAGGTTGAGGATCCTTCAAACACGTGGTGATACATTTCCGTGGAACGGCTTCACAGGGTATCTGTAATAGTAATACGCACTAAATGTAATTGTAGATTGATGTTGATGACTTAAATAAATAAATAAATTAATAAATAGTATAATCTCTGTAAAACGAGACACCTCTAAAAGGCATGATCACTAGACGCCATTCCAAAAATAACAATTTACTGCTCCACAGATCTCCCAGCCCAACCGAAGAAAAAAGCAAAAGGGCAATGACCTTGACAAAAGAACGTATTGTAGTGTTGCACGGAAACTGTCGTGGCGCGCCGCTTGACTTTGAACTGGTGTTTACGCTGCGCTTTCATTTGCCTTGCAGGAACGTGGTCGTGTGCTTTAACGGAAGAAGTGCAAGCAGAAGGAGATTGACTGTAACGTTTATCTTCCTTTTATAACATTAGTTCCTCTATTGTAGTTTGCTACGTGTTGCTTAATAAATCTCCAGTTTCAATCTCTGGAGTTCTCCCAAGCTTGTATACTACAGTATTAATCGCCGCCAACGAACACTGTACAACGACTGCGGACCTTGGCTGTATTGCAGGTCTCTACTGACCTTCTACTTATAGAATTGGAAGGTCAGCTGCCAAGGTTAGTGGTTCCCCATATCTTTTGCCGAGGTGTAAGGTGGCTTTTAATCACGTGCAGAAGAAGAACATTCAGGAACGTTCGAAATCGATGCGATAATCGTTAATAATCGATTAATCGCTAAAATAGGGAATTTCCGAGGCAATTCTTACTTTCTCCCGGACACATACCCTCCTGAGATATGTTCCGCGGTATAAGACGAAAGCCTGGGACTAACTTGCAGTCTTCTGGACGGTGTTCTCTGCCTGTCAGTCCACCTCCTTGGCAGAAGCGCCCTAGAACTTTGTTCCGATGTTCCTGTGCTGGATTCGTTGCTCGACCTTGCGCAGTCGTCCACGGTTACTTTCGGCAGGTTGATAGTTTCCACCAATAAATCGAACGGGAGGTGAGTAGGCCTTTCTTGTTCTGGCTGGAACAATGTGGGCCGTAACTGGTTTGCATGCCGCGGCCAGACCTGTGCGCCGACCATCACGTCATACATGACGTTTCCGCGCTTGCTTTGACCGTACCAGGCGTCCATTTTGCATGACCTTCCCGGTAGTCAAGTACTAGCACCTTCGGTCCAAGCGTAAAAGATCGCTTCTTTGCTCCATGCCGCCGATTAAACTCCTGTTCCATTCTGCGGTTTCTTTCACCAACAGAGGACGCTGAGCCCGGTCGTATGGCGTCGAAAGGCATGCGTATCTTTCGGTTCATCATGGCCTGTGCTGGAGAGACTCCGCCTGGCGCTTGTGGACTCGGTGTTGATCGGTAGAGGAAAACGAACCGGTCAACCACCTCCTCTATACGTCCCTCCCTTTTTGAATTGTGCAGAGCTTGCTTGAATGTATCGACAAATCTTTCTGCCTGGCCATTCGACTGTGGGTGAAACGGCGGCGAGCGAACGTGCTGGACGGCGCATTGCTTGCAAAACTACTTAAACGCTGCTGAAGTAAACTGTGAGCCATTGTCAGTGACCATTGTCTCAGGACAGCCGAATCTGCTAAAGGCTTGGCGCAGTTTCGATATGGTGGCGTTGGTGGTTGTGTTATCCATGAGAAATACTTCTGGCCACTTGCTGTATGGGTCGACTATAATTAGGCAACTTCTCCCGTTGCTCGGCCCTGCAAAGTCGACATGAATGCGGCACCACGGCTTAGTAACTGTTGGCCATGAACAGAGTTCTGCTTTCGGTGGCGCTTGCAAGACATTGGCACACTTTTGGCAGCGTCTGGCTATTTCTTCCAACTGTTTGTCCATTAACGGCCAGTATACATAACTGCGGGCAAGCGCCTTCATCCGGTTGATTCTAGAATGCCCGGCGTGGAACTGTCGAATAAGGCGCTGCTGAAGTGCCTTGCGGATGACCACTCTTTCCGAAACTAGTATGCAATCGTTTAAAATAGAGAGTGAGTTTCTCCTCTGAAAATACTGTTGCAACTCAACAGATGGACATGAAAGTGGCCAACTTGTTTTGTGAAACTGAGTAACCTTCTTGAATATTGGGTCCCGAAGTGTTTCGGTCCGTACAGCTTCTGCGGTAACTGGTAGACAGTGCAGTGCATCAGTTACCAGAAAGTAGACGTCGGGTTCAATCTCCACCGAGGCAATGATTGTGTCTTCATGATCTTGCTGACGGGTATCAATTAGGCGTGACGTGCATCTGCTTGGCCAATGGAAACTGTCGACTGCCATTGGATCTCGAAATCACACCCCACTAAGGTAAGAGCCCAACGTTGTAGCCTGTTGGCTGTGTAGGCCGGGATGCCGTTTTTCGAACCAAAGAGAGCGAGCAAGGGTTTGTGATCTGTAAGAGGCTTGAAGCGGCGGCTGTATAGCATTTTGTGGAATTTCTTAACCGCGTACACTATGGCCAATGCTTCTTTCTCAATCTGGCTGTAGTTCATCTCGGCCTTCGTAAGGGTTCTGGCGGCATGGGCGATTGCTTTTTGAGATCCATCGGTGTATGTGTGTGCAATTACTGCACCAATCCCAGGGCTTGATGCATCTGTGGTTAGGACGATCTCTTTGGAGGGATCGAAATGTGTCAAAAGCAAGTTTGAAGACAGCAGCGACTTGACCCGTTCGAATGCATTCTGGCACTCTATGTCCAGTTCCATGTTTGTCCTTTGGCTAATAGCTCTTTTAACGGGGCACGCGGGCGGTGCATCTCAGGCAAAAATGCGCTGTAGTGGCTGATGAGCCCACCAAAGGAACGCAGAGACTGTAGATCCGTTGGTGGAGGCATGTTTCTTATGGCTTCTATATTTTCCGGGTCTGGTCGACGTCCATCCTTCTGGAGGATAAAACCGAGGTATTTGATGAGTGGCGTAAAAAATGTACATTTATCCTCACGGATCCGGAAACCGTACGACTGTATGCAACCAAGCACTTCATCCAAGCGGTTGAAGAGTTCTTCCGGTGTTCGACCCATCACTATGATATCGTCCAGATATGCAGCGGTTCCAGAAACGCCAGCTAGCATGGTGTCCATCAACTGTTGGAAGATGGCTGGCGCCGTTTTCACACCAAATGGCAAGCGGTTGTATTGGAATAGCCCACGATGAGCGTTGATCGTCAATAACTCCCTCGAGACTTCGTCAACATCCACTTGCAGATAAGCGTCAGATAGATCAAGCTCAGCAAAGTACTTACCACCATTCAACTTTGCAAAGATATCCTCCGGTACAGGTAAGGGGTACTGGTGGTCATCCAGCGCGGCGTTGAGGCCAGTTAAAAAATCAGCGCAGACGCGTACCTTGCCATTTGCTTTCTTCACTGCGAAAATAGGTGCGGCCCATGATGAGTAGTTGACGACTGTGATGACTCCGGCACGTTCCAGTCGATCGAGCTCTTGCTCAACGGTTGACATGGCTGCATATGGTACCGGTCTTTTAGCCTTAAACACTGGTTTAGCACCTGGTCGCAAGTCCAGTGTTGCCTTGAATTTCGTACAGTGGCCCAAACCATTCTGAAAGACAGAAGCAAATTTTCGCTTCAGGGTACGTGTCATGTCTTCGACAGACTTTGCAGATGGGTCTGGACTTGCTCGAACACGGTTGCAGATCTGATTCAAAGGAACATCGAGGAGGTTCAACATTTCAATCCAGTCGAGGCCAAGAAGGTTCAAATTCGGCCGGTCCGAATGTAGCATATTCCCGACTTCTCCACACCTTGGAAAACAATCTTGCAATTGAGTTCGCCCACTAAGTGTAACACACCGCCGGGTGCATTATGTGCAACTTTCTGAGACTCGACCATCTTGGGCCTCTTTATGTGATTCCATGTGCTCCTGGAAATAATTGTGATGTCTGAGGCCGTGTCAAATTGCAGTTTTGTTGGGATCCCATTGATTAACACAGGGATGAATCGTCGTCTCGGTTTACATTCGCTTTGGAATGCGGCAACTATGGAGAGAGACTCAGCGCCGCCCATTCTAGAATTACCTTTTCTATAAGGCTTCATTTTCTTCGACCGGACTTGACTGCAGCATTCCTCTTTATGCCCACGCTTATGACACGTTTGACAAATATGTTGTTTGAAGGGACAAAAGCGAGCGAAAGGCCATTCGCCGCATGACCAGCATGCTGTGGGCGGTTTCTTCGTAGGCCTCTTGAAGGATTTGCTTGCGTTGGCGGTCCTGGTCTTTTGCACGAGTTGCACGGTATCTGCTGGTGCAAAACCATTGCGTTCGACCATGGCAGTGTCGTGTTGTAGAGTGCGAAGCCGTTTGCATTCGCTTACGAGGGCCTTCAGTGTCAGATCAGGATCCTGCTCCAGCTTAGCTAAAAGCCGCGTTCGGATCTCAGCATCACTGGGCGATTGTAGAGCACTGACGAAAATGAGACACTTAAACTGATCGTCCGTTAAAGAACGTAGTTTGAATCGTTCACACTCACGGGTAATCACGTCTGCTAAGGCCTCAAACTCGTCAGATTCCTGTTTGACTATTTTCAAGCCTTGATAGCAAATACTAAACAACGATACCGACTCACCAAACACTTCCTTCAATTGCGACACTGCTTCGTCAAAAGTCAGATCCTTCGGCTGTTTGGGCAAAATGTGTTCTATGGACCTTGAATGTTCACTTATTCCGAGCTTGCGGAGTAGCAATCGCACCTTTCAGGAGTCGTCCTGACGAATGAAGTCCGTCTGGAACATGTATTCCAAGCGCTTGAACCACGCTTCAAAGGCGCATCCAGAATCCGCGTCATAATTGAGTTCAGTGATCGCGTTCGTGAGAAGATCAACAGAACTCGCCTGCATGTCCCGTGTCGCTGCTCCTGTTGTCTGAAAAACTCAAGCACTGTGTCAGATTTTCAATCATTTTCACTTGCGCCTCCATTTGAGCTTGCAGTTGAAAAAGCAGCTTTTGAAATGGTTCAGCAGAAAAATTCATCACATTTCCACTTTTCACCGCCGCCATTTGTTATAATCTTCTCACTAGACGCAATTCCAAAAATAACAATTTGCTGCTCCACCAAACTCCCAGCCCAACGGAAGGAAAAAAGCAAAAGGCCGATGACCTTGACAAAAGAACGTATTAATCGCCGCCAACGAACACTGTACAACGACTGCGGACCTTGGCTGTATTGCAGGTCTCTACTGACCTTCTACTTATAGAATTGGAAGGTCAGCTGCCAAGGTAAGTGGTTCCCCATATCTTTTGCCGAGGTGTCAGGTGGCTTTTAATCACGTGCAGAAGAAGAACATTCAGGAACGTCCGAAATCGATGCGATAATCGTTAATAATCGAATAATCGCTAAAATAGGGAATTTCCAAGACAATTCTTACTTTCTCCAGGAAAACGTGCAAAAGTACACACGTGAGGAATTTGCTGAGGCGGTCTTGTAGTTTGGGAAAACAGGGATATGGATACCATAACATGCTTTACAAGAAGAGGGTGACATCACGGATAGCAGGGGACACCTGGGAGGTAAATAAACTGGATGAGGTATGAAATCCGGCTTAAGAGGGTGCGTAGCAGTGACTTACCTGGATGGTGTAAGCAAACGGACGGTGCGCGGTTCCTGAAACCCACTGCTAACGGCAGGCAGATGCAATTAAATCGGGGCAGTGAAGCCGAGCTTGTGCGCCACCGCCATAGACCGTTCCTGATCTCATCTTCAATGGCAATGTCCGTTGTACAACTTCAAATGTAGTTACATTTCTGACCGACGGTCGGATGTAACCCCAAACGGTCCGCGCAGGTAATGCCTGTCAATGTTGCAGGACCGAGAATAATTCTCAGTTGCAAGCCTGCGCGTGAAGAATAAACTTCGGACGGTTTTCTCCAATTTACCTGAGCACTGGTCACGATTCAACTCCTGCGCAATGTCTGGTCCATGCGCACAGTTGCTACTAACTGAATCGTGCACATGAGTAACTGGTTCAAATGTCTGATCGTGTAGCAAGCGAGAACTAATGGCTGCTAAGCACACGCAATGGAAGGAAATACCATTAAGTTCGGGTTGTCGGGCATGGAGATCAACGTTCCAACGATTACGGACCCACCCACTGCACCTATGTCCTGCCGCTGCAACCCATGCAGGAGAGACGCGAGGCCATAGGACACCGGGTGGCTCTGAAAAGGGCCGTGGGGTCGTTCACGAAGACGTCTGTTGGGGAACGAAGACCAAAACCAAATGGACGTGCTATGGCGACTTACTATCCAGAGGACGCGGCAATCGGATACACTTCATCTACGAGGAAACCTGTGCAGTGTACTCGGAGTATGGAAGTGTTAACTCACTTGGCAATGTGAAGCAGGGGATGTCGTGTTAATGCGGACGGTGGCTAACTGTGCTGCGACGCTTGGAGCTGCCTGTACGTACCATATCTGTGGAAGGGAAGTGATTAGCGTAAACGTCCTTATGTCGGAAGGCAATAGGCTGGACATATAACTGTGGCACTGAAATAGAAGTTATCAGAGAAGACCAATGTTACCTGTGGATTGGTTTCATTGATGCTTCACATGGCGGAGACGATACCTGGGAGGTGGCTGAGTGGCGGCGCTACGTTGCAAGTCAGTGCTCGGCACATATCACTTTGGCTCTGAAACAGAAGTCATCATGCAAAATAAACGGCACCTGTGACTACGTATGAATGACGCATCACATGGCGTCACATGCACTCTCCGTCCTTACGAGCAGTGGCGTTCCTCAGAACGCTGTTCTCGGACCAGCGTTGTTCAAATTCTTTATTAACGACCTTCTTTCATCCATCCGGACCAATGCTTTGACCTATGCAGACGATTTGAATTTATGGATGGGGTAACCATCGCTGCGGATGCTGCCCACAAACAAAATACACTGGATCGGCAGCACGCTTGGTCACTTAAATGGTAGTTGCCTACAAATCGCGATAAATGCTTTGTACTCCACTATGTCGCTACTGAACCATTCTGTGTTTCCCGTCTTGGTGGTAAGTTGCTTAATAGTGTGAAGCAGGAAAGAGACCTTGGTGTTATTGTACGTTGTGATCTAAAACGCACCCAAGGTACTTTGAGGAAGGTTACTGCGGCTAACTGACTACTGTGCTCTGTCCGAAAAGCCTTCTCACCCTTGACGCCGGAGATCTTCAGACTTACCTTTTCCTCCCGTATGCGTTTAATTCTCGAATATGGCGTACCCGCAGTTCGTCCGCTTACAAAGCTTGAACATGGGTTGATTGAGAAATTTCAGCGACCCAGTTCTAAGTACATTTTTGAGTTCCAACACCTGCCATATTAGATTCGTCTCCAGCAGGTGAATATGTTCAACCTGGGCATATCGGCGTCGCCGAGGCGATCTGATCGACACTGGGCTCATTCTGCGAGGCGAGCTGGGAATAGAGCTCCAAGGTATCCTCCAAATTAACGCCGTGTTCCACTCGAGGTTACTGCAGGAAACTGTTTAAAACTAGGAGACACAGGCTTCGCTCTGATTTTACCCCGTTGACTCGTGTGGTAAATGACTAAACTGCTTGCCTAATTTCGTCGTCACCGCGCATACAGAGGACTGTTGCAAAAGATTGTTGGATTTATGCTTTTTGAATTTGCAGGGACCTTGTTGTTCCTTATGTAACTCTGCCAATCTAACTGGTTCATTGCTGTTGCATAAACACCTGCTATGATTGGAAGGTGATGGAGCTGACAAATGTCTTTTCTTCTGCTCCCTACATTACAATGCTTACAATGACAAGCATCACCTTGTGAATTATAGACTGGTAAGTTTGATAAGCGTACTGGTCAAGGTATTGGAGAAGTTGGAAGGGATGTGATTGAAAACCACCTGCGGGAATTTGGTCTGCTCATTCCACATCAATACGGCATTCGCAAGGGTCATTCCTGCATGACCAATTTACTAGATGCTCGCGAATGTTGGGCGGATGCTTTGGATCGGGTTCATGAAGTAGATGTAGTGTTTATTCACTCCTCCCAGGCGTTCGAATCGGTATCACATTCTCGCCTCACTTTGAAGCTTAGATCCTATGGAATTTCAGGGTGTGCACTAAAATGGATCACTGCGTTGCTGGAAGGGAGAGAGATGTGTGTTCACGTGAAGTCTAGTCTGCCTTTCCTTCAGTCAGTCAGTCCTCAGTGGGGTCCCTCAGGATTCGGTGCTTGGCCCGTTGTTAATTCTTTGTGTTAACTGTTGGAGGTACCATCTCTAAGATTTGCAAAGGACCTTAAGTTTTTGCACACGGTGTCTGACTTCGATGGACTTCAGATCCTGCAACGGGCCCTCGGTAAAATTTGGGACCAGGCGGCTATGTCGCAGTTACCCAGCATACATGCAAAGTGTTCCACCTTAGGAATAGGGCCAAATGGCCCCAACCACGTTATCTCCTTGGCGGTAATGAACTAAACTGGTAGACCTGGGGCCACCTTGTCTTTAGAGCTTAAAACCAGTGGGAACTGGAGGAAAGCTTCGTGCAAGGGTTGTAGAATGTTGTGGATGATACGCAGGGCATTCGGGACCAGCAAAAGCGCTATGTTTGTTAGGTTATTCCCAGCATTTGTCAGGCCTTTCTTGGAATACTGCATCTAGGCTTGTACACCTTGCTTAGTCAGGGACAAGATGTCAGCAGAGTATGCTGAGAGTTGCAGCCAAACTGGTTCATGGATTAAATAAATAAATAAATATTTTATTCTCGAATATCCGAGGCACGCCCATGGAGGCATGATCAACTATGTGCAACTGTACAGACATTTTATGGTAACAGTAACCGTAGCAGCTTGTTCATATAAATAATTAAATAGTTTTTTCTCAAATTCATTGAGACACACCAAATCAGGCGTGATAAAGGTTTAAAAGCAGCTGTGTATCACGACGATACATTGGGTGCAATCGTAAGTTGTTGAAATGGTCAAGGCACTATAAGTGCAATGTAACAGTGCATGTAGACGGAGATTAACATATTTCTGCGTGTATCGGGAAGATTTGAAATATGAGTCTAATCGACTTGCCAGTATGTAGTTTTGGGCAGTGACTTTATTCAGTGGCGCGTCACATCCGCCACGTCGCAGTATTGTTAAGCAGACATTTGTGGCTTTTCATAGAGAGAACGCTTGCCAGGCGAAAACCCACCACGTCCTGCAACACAGCCGTAAAGCCTTTTGAACATTACTGTATAACCGGCAAGCCGTTTGACGACTGATTCCTTATTCGGTTTTTCGCAGTCCTGTAACCATTCTTATCCAGAAAGACTACTTGGGCTGGGAATGTTTTCAACGCATTATCGTCACTATCGATGCGACCTAGTCTTGACCCAGCCCATACTTACCGGTAAACTCGGACCCGATTTATCTAGGCTTTTCCAACCGGCTCGGCTTTGATCGCTCCGTGGTCACCCGATAAAGCTACACAAATTTCGATCGGATGGAGTCCGGACGGACTTTCGTTTAGCACGCCGAGCGATGGATTCCTGGAATGCACTGCCCGAGAACGTGACATTGGCATCAAAGGTGAAAGCGTTCGAACACAGACTCCAGGCTGCTGGCCTTCAATACCTAACATTTCCCTTCATGTCCTAGGTTGTTTGCATTATTGAATTAGTAAATCCATTACGTTTTTTCTTGACGCCCATATTACTTATTTATTTCTGTTTCTTATTTCGTGTGACCGGTGTGGCGGGGGCTGCCAGTGAAGGTCGCACCAGGTTAAAAAATTATAGAGGGTGGACATGCTCGCACGCTTGGAACACAAGAAAAGCCCTCATTCAAGTTATCAATAACGGAATGAAAGCTTATGCTTTCACAGGGAATATTAGTTGTTTAGGCGTGCTGCCAACTCAACTGTCCACCTCTACCTCAGCTGCATCCTTCATAGCACAGACTGAACATGACCCTGCTGGGTAAGCGTTGACCATTCATACGTGACAAATGCTCAATTCAATGCAACCTATGCAATGTTATCTGTCGTTTTACCTGAGCTATCATGATAAGCGCTACCTATTACTCGCCTACGTAAGTCATCGTTGCGGATACCCCGGTGCCATCCGACAGTAATAATGTTTCGCAGACAACGATGCTCAAATACTTGAAGGTGACTCAGGTTTCCAAACCGACCATACTCTAGCCTGAGAAACCTGACCCATTGCATCAGCAGACAAAGTGAATAGTTACGTCCGACCATCCGTTTCTTCACAGTTACGTTCACATCTGGTGGGAACGCGGCGTAAGCAGCAAGCATGTTCAACGTGTTGGTTAGGGCATAGGAAAATGAACTGAACCGCTCAGCACCGTCATTTCACACAAGGCTTCCATTTCTCGGCCATGTGTTGCGCTTGCAGGCCCACGGACTCCGGCGACTTGCTTTGTTTGCTCGCCGTGCGTGTACATAGAAAAAAGGTGGTGTGGCCCAGCGCTACGTTGCCAACAAGAAATGAAGGCCTTCACCTAGGAGTCAGCCTCAGTTGGAAGTTTACGACTCCCCGGTTGTGGTCCAAAGAACCCAAAACACGTTAAATGCATACACTAACTGACATGGCTAGAAGGCGACGTCAGAGGCTTTCCTGCTGTGAGTTTATTTGTCAATCCCCATATCGTTTAGTCTCCGCTGCAACCACGATATCATGTTGTATCGTAATATGATTTTACATCATATTTTGTCTTGGTGCTCAGTAGGTGGCTGCTAGCTTACCGCAATAGTTGCACACCATCACATTCCTTTGCCTAATTATGCTGCCCGCAATGCGCCGGTGTCCATTTCAGTAAGCGCGCCCATTGAGAATGGGTAACAGAACACAAAGTTGTTAAGCAATTTTAACGCGGTACACCTTCCAGGGGCCAAATCCTCCGCATGATGTGTGCAGGCAGTTGCTGGAGTACAACGCCCCGAGGTGAATGGAAAGTTAGTGCCTTCATTTGGTGGCGTTTCACATCCGCTGTCGCAGTGTTGGATATACATATGTGGCTTCTTATGTCGTCAATGCCAATCAGGCGACGACATACCGGTTCCTGTGATATTACCGGCCATTGTACTGAAGACTGAGCGCGCAGCTTTCAATCTTTCTTCAATCGGACAACCAGGTCTCAGTGCTCTGCCATAACCCAGGCTTATTTAACCAGTATGATTTCCTTTGTCTGCTTCCAACTGTCAAGGTTTACACGGTCTACGCACTGCAGACCTAGAGCTAAATCTCCCTCATGTTAACAGCCAGCTGAACTTGTTGATTCATTAGTAATATAGACACTTCCATCTCTAAAATGTCAATATTTCGACCCACTCCATTTGTCCTCCAAAATTAGCAACATAACGCAATCTCACTGTGTCGCCTATTTAAGTCTTTTCTGGTTGCCCAGAGCTCGCCGAATTTTCTATAAATAAATATTTATTCTCGGCTATGCGATGCACTCCCGCGAGGGCCTGATCAAATAAGTGCAATTAT
>CALYDF020005467.1:0-14347 GCA_944474145.2 Dicrocoelium dendriticum | reverse complement strand
GCTATGTCTTAGCCTCTGTGCTCTGAACTATCTAACAGCCGTAATGTATGCTTGCACATCATCCGTTCGCTGTTCTTTCTTCATTCAACCCTGTTTAGCTCTCTTCTGTGGAACAAACATAACTCAAGTGGTCAAAGCACAACAGCTCCTTTCTAGACGTTCATTAATCTATTACTCGCTACGTCTTTGACACCCACTTATACTAAAGTCCAGCTCTCTCACCGGCTTTTCCCGGCCCAGCCTTCCTTGCCAGATGCACAGCTAACAACTACTCCTCTGCGACGCCGAAGTACTTGTAGTTCAGCTCACTCACTGGCTTCTCCCAGCTCAGGCCTCCTTAGTTATATTTCATTGGCACCCCAGCATGAGTTCATTAGCTGTGCGTCGATGCGTCTTAGTCACTTATGCTCTGAACCATTTAACCACCTCATTGTATGCTTGCACTTCTCCCGTCCGCTGTCCATCTATCACGGAACCTCTCTTAGGTTTCTTCTGTCGTTCAAGCATATCCGTGTATTCAGCGCAAGCCGCTCTTTTGCCTCACATTTCTAGATGTTCATTTATCCCTTACTCGCTGTAGTGTCTTAGGCTTTTTTAGCTGCAATCCCCCAGCTCTCGTGCTAGCATTTTTTGTCTCTATCCAGCTTGATACTATTATCTTAGCAATCTAGCTGCTACGGTTATACCTCATGTTATGATATCCTCAACTATTCGCTGCCCTTCCGTCAACTGATATTTCTTAGCTTTTTAGTTCATCACTCCTCTCATCTAGTCAGCACACAGACGCCCGTTAGCTTCTTATTTATAGGCGTTTATTTCTCACTTACTCGCTGTTATGTTTGTGACACTTACCCATGTATGAGTCCAACAGATGCACTGACTTTCCTGGGTCAGCATACCCTAATACTATTTTCTTAGCACCCTAGAATAACGCGTTTCTCTGCGAGACGCTACGTATACATTTGTTCCGCACGTTCGCTTTCCTTTAACTGATCTGTATTACTTCACTTCTATCGAGCAAGCCTTTCTCACCTGGTTAGCTGCATCCGTTTTTGCAGCAAAGTTTTCGACACTTAATTATGTAGGAGGTAAGCTCTCTCACAAGTTTTTCCCATCTCAGCCGGCCATGGCAATATACTCTTAATACCCTCGTGTTGACATTCTGGCTTGATCCCCAGAAGAATGTTAAGCAGCGCTTGAGTCCTATCTATCCGCCAACTTACCAACAATTGACCTTCGAATCTCTTTCGTCGCAAGCCATTTATACCTTCACTTACTTATTATGCGCTCCCTATTGAAGTAGGTTGGCTACCAGCTGGACTTTGGCTTCTGCTTTTTGTCTTCCTACGCAATCGTTGCATTATATCAAACCGATACTGCTTTCTTTGCTCAATGGCGCAATGCTCTGTATTCCATGTAGATGGTAGCAACCAACCTATACGGCCACTGCTTTCGTAGAACATTCAAAAGACACTTGCAGCACAATCATTGTTGAACATTGTACATCATTTGTTTCCCCTAAATGTTATAACATAGGACTTTAACAATGCGTGTTTCCAAGCCTGTTCGTTGCGGCCTTGTTTGCCTCTCACCTTCCCTTTTCTCCGAAGTCCGGAACTTCTTAGGGATCTATGACTGGACCGAGAAAGCTTTTGCCCGGGACATGACATAACCCACAAGGACCCACAAGGAACATGGCTGTACAACAAATGGCTACAACTGCACTCACTACCACGACCGTTGTCTAGTAGGATAGCTGGACACGAAGCCTTCACACTCCTGAAAAGTATACATAAACCTGAAAATTACAGACGCAATAAACTGACATTTTGCTCACCAGGACACCCATAAAGACGATTCTTCATGAATCTCTAACCCTCCATGGGCCTTAGCCATTACAGCGGCCCGGACCAAAGATACCTTATCAACTAACAGAGGAAATCGAAAGTCAATTGACTGCGGATAACCGAGTGTGAAATCAGTCGGCAATCTGTTCTGCCAATTTTACATTAGTGTCCAAACGGATTTCTGACAGAGTTCCAGGATGTGATGGGTTTTCGTCTGGCCAGCGTTCTCCCTATAAAAAGCCACAAATGTCCGTTTAACAACACTGCGATGTGGCGGATGTGGCTTGCCACTGAATAAAGTCACTGTCCACCACTACACGCTGGCAAGTCGACTATAAAAATAATTTAATATTTTCCTGACACTTTCAAGAGTAAGGTAGGCCCTGCCTACATGTATCGTTTGCGCTATAAATGTAATGCCCAGACTGTTTACACTATGCGCGCTAGCACCCATCGTGTCGTCATGCATTGACGGCTTTGTTCCTTGAGAATAATTTTTCAATTCCCAAAACCTATGCAACTTTCGTCTTACTGCTGAGTATATACATAGCAACGTGTTTGTTGCGAAACATAATTGCATGCAAATGTTCAGCATGCCTGGGTTGGTGTGTCTCGACCAACTCGAGAATATACCATATATATACATATATATTTATCTACCGCTGGCTTTTACAACACATTTATCTTTGACATTTCCGCTCGCCAGCCTCATCTCCGCTTTTGATACCATGACTATAGGACAATTGTCCATATGTGAAGAAGGAGACCAGCTTTATACTTTAGTTTTGGTAAACGTACCTGAAACATCTTACACGATTATGTCTGCTGCACTGATCTGCCAATACCTTCACAGTTGTGCCTCGCCGCGTCCATAATAAACTAGTTATTCACCTATTTAAAATTGTCATTAGCGCCAATAATTCAGTTCAAGCAGTAGTCACCCTATACAACTACATGCAAAAAACTGTTGATAAGGTCTCGTATAAACGTCTATTTCAGAATATTAAAGCTTTCGATGTAGGCAGCCCCTTACTCTGTTTTCAAAAATTCTACCTTACCAGTCGCAAGTAGCCTGTGCAACTTGCGCAGACTGAAACTTTCCCTGTCACAAGTTTTATCGGTGTCGTTCAAAGGAGTTTGCATGGACCGAGTCTGTTTTGAGTAAGGTGATAGATTTATCTGGACGACATATTATGACGCGGCAGACCTTTCCTCTGCGCCGCCAATAAGAAAATCGTTCGGCATTTTCCCCTAGCTCAAAGACTTACACAACTAGCAGAAGCTGCAAGGACCTGCCAACTTTATATTTATGGTGTCAGCAGCGAAACATGAAGCTTTTCGCTGATTAATCGTGCATCATGACCCCGAAATGCACCAGAGTTGATGGCAGCTTGACCCTAGAGGGCATACCTATCAAACCCTATAATTTGGCTAACGTTTCGTTATACGGTATACTATGATCCTTAACTGCTTAAAGAATATGCACCATCAAGTTGTCAAGGTCCGCCAATTGTCTTCCCCAGAAGCCGTCAAGTAAGCATAGCCGAGACACGACTAGAACTTTGCTGAGCCACGTTCGCTCACATCTAGTAGATTGCACATTCATCTACAGCAATTTGTGGAAGTCGGCTCTCACCCTGCTCGAAAATGCTCAGCGGCGGTTTACTAAGTTATTATAACCCTTAAAAAGTTTACGTCCAATGGTGTGGTCACTTCAGCCTTTAGTTAAACTGTTTGCAACGCATTGCCCTAAACAGACATAAGGGAATACCACAAGCGGTGCACCGCAACAGTCGCAACATGACACCAAAAAGCAGATCAGAATTTATTCTCAGAAACAGATGCCGCTTTATTGCGCCGCTACCAGTACGGAAGAAATGACGTTCAGATTTCTACCTTGCTGCTTACGTAACTGTATAGAACAAATTACCAGCAAGGCCACAAGGTCCACAATCCTCAAGTTTTATAGAAGTAGGTACCGGACGTATGTGCTTAGGTTATATATACGGCCCTTTCAACCTCTGCGTTTCATAGGAGCATACATTGAGACTAGCGCTGATGGTGCATAGGCACCGTCTCGGGTTGCTCTACAATATTATTTCACAAGCCTTCTATCCGCTTGAATTATAAGCACCTTGGGCGTACAGGTTACTCTTAATCATTGGCGCCTTACTCAACCTGGGCACCCCAGAGCTGTTGCCAACCTGAGGCGCTCGTCACTCTGCCATGTTTTATTAAGTTGCTCATACTAAAAGCTACCCTACCTGTCCCCAGCTTTTCTATGGTAACCTTTATGATAACCTTGCCTTGCAATTTTTTGCTATCTGGATACTTCCCCATCACAGCACCTCCGACAAATTGTTATTCCTTTTGACCAGCTTCTCCACCATACTTTTAAGGGCTTTATTCATGTCCGACTAGCTTGCAAGCTGTAGACCGCGGAGTTCTTTGCTTCAGAAAGTCTGGTTGCTGGTGTAGCCTCATCACTACATCATTTTGGGCTACTTAACCTTCTCCTACATCACTTTTCGGTTTACCACATCCTTCAAATCTACTATTTATCTTAAGTCTGGCGGTCATTGCGCAAACAGTATCATGCCACATGACTGACAGTTTCCAGGCCACAAAAGGCGCACCATAGTCTAGACCTTTTGCATCCACTCGGCCAGTTTAAAAGCTATGCTAAGCTTCTTTTTCTAACCAACTCATCATTTTAATCTCCAAACATTCCACACCTTTCCAGTTGCATGCACTTGGACAAACATTCTACACAAAACGTTAAAACACCTGTCATAAATTCAGTGACCATAAAGGGCATTTGCTTCACTTCACCTTTAAGGGCGTTCACTATCCGGCATACCACCTTACCTACCCTCTTTATTGTTGTTCGGTCATCCTTCCTGACACCTTACCTTTGGCCGTCGTACCAGCAACTCTTATACCAGTCTTAGTTCTGCCAGTCTACTCCCCAGCCTACTGTGAGCTGCTTGATAACTGATGCCTATCTTAGCCTGATCACTCCAGCGCCGCTCATCTTTATCCCTCATTAGTGACCTCTTAGTCACTCCACCCTAAAACCCGCTACTGTATTCCCACATATGGCTCAGACACCTGCCCACACCCTTACCTTGGCAACCATTATGCAGATAGTGTCTTAAACTACTCCTTGCTCAGTGGATACTTCCGGAGTAAAACATTATCTTATCTATTCATTTTTGATAGCACGTACTAAGATTCTTCATAGCTTACATCCATATGTAGGGTAATTGTACGAACAAACGTTGCCGTTAGTCAACCTTATCAATTATTACACTGATTATACTTGATATCTAGCACTTGCATGAGGTTGGATTTGTTGCTTGCTACCGCCCAAAGTATTCTAACTTAATGGCCAAAAGCCCACTGGCTTAATTTCGCCATTCATGACTGCACTCAGTACTGCAAAAAGATATACTCAACCTGGTTAACATAGTGACCCCTACTAAAGCCACATTTTCTAGAATCAGGCAAAATTCTTCTTACTTTATCCTCACTTGCTTTCCTACATTTAGTATTATTTAAGTCATTAGTATGCTGATCAAGAATAAAAGCGTTAGTAGACAGTTATTATAAAAGCCGGACTTGATGATTTAACCGCCTTTACTAGCATAGCCTTTAATTTGCTAGATTCCTCTTCGATGGAACGGAAGTTAATCGCCCGACGGTGACGCCCTGTCACACCAGCTAGCTGATTGTATAGAAGTTTCTAACACCAGGTTGCCCCACCTTGGCTGTCCGTGCAAAGCTACTCCTTATAACTCGCTCCAAAGCCTGCAAAGCGTTTGGGAGGAATATAATGTGTTCGTATTTATCTCAGCTTTTATACTTTAGGCATATATATACTTGACCTATAATATCGTTCATTCGTCTTGCATGCTAAAATAAAGAGCACATGCTAGAATAACCACCACACAGAGAGGCGGGGTAACAACCGCCATTTCCCTTTAAGACACCCCCCTTTGTCACTCCCAATGTACGCCTGACCACATGCAAATAGCCTGAGCAAGAAGAGGCCTATTAACAGTCCGCTCCATAAAACCACGGATTAAAACTGCTGTTCCTCAATCTACTGCAAACATTTTTCTTCATTTTCTTCATTTTCATCATTTTTTCATTTTTCTTATAGCTAGAAAGCTATAGCCGCAATCGCGCGGTTGGTTCACTTCTGCTGGAAAATCTGCGCCTATAACCATGCTCGGCTTGACGCCTTGGCCCACTCGGCAGAAAGGAAAACAGCAGAAGAACTAAGGAGACCAAACCTGCAATAGAACCGTAAACGCTCATATTTATATGTCGGTCTCGTTAATCCTCTTAACACCGCCTGGCGGCCTTGGCTACCTGTCTTCCTCGTACGCTCACGTTGCACACGCCTCTTCGCTCCGTCTGGCAATTCGCCGTCTTTCTCCGACATGCCAGGCTTCTTCCGCCTACCTGGGGCATGGCAACGTACGTTATGTCTGATGCGCGAGTACTTCAGCGTTCGGCTGGGCCGCTGCCACACGCTTGCGGGGTCTGTCCCAAGCACAGTTTTTGGCAAACAGGCGAGCTTTGGCATTCAGTTTTCACGTCAAACTGTCACTTACCTTTCCTAAAAGATTCAGCTTGCAAACGTTTCGAACCTGATTGTGTTCGTATCGTTTCACCCAAAGAGTGTTTTGCAGCTATTTTTGTCTTCTTTGCTTTCGAGCCGGCCTGCACTTTTCATCTGCTGTTGTCAGCACTTGTTGTGTCTCAAGTAGTTGCTGACCCTCAAGTTCCAACCCGAAGGTGTCTATTAGAAGGTCCCAAAGCAAAGCGGGTGGTTTGTGGAGACCTTGTGTTTTGCCATAGTTCAATCCCAACTGATTGCTGCGCCTAATCTCCCTCTCGTCTAACCATCACGTCGTAAACAACTCTACCCTTCCGGCGGATGACAGTTACACTCGAACACCCCCTAATGCTATCGGAATTTGGGCGTACATAATGTCACTAACATTAAAGGTACGGATCCAGACTTTGCGATGTTCCTCCAGGTGACTGCTGCCTTGCTTTTCAATTCTCTTTGTTAAAAGTTTACCGAGCGACATCCCGATCTTTCTTCCCGAGTACTGCTGCGGTAGTTTCTATCAGGGACCTATAGGTATGGAGGGCTCCGTTACATACATAGGAAAGATTGTATTGCATCCTGTGCAACCCATCTTTGTGCCGCTTTACAAAGCGCACATTTGAAAGCATCTACGAACTTTTCCACCTGTCTGGTTGCTTGCGGATGTTATGGTGGTGAGAATATTTGCTGAATTCCCTTTTCCTTACATCACCCGCGGAAAGAAGTTGAGGTGAATTTTGTTCCGCTTTCGGTCACTAACGTCACTGGCAGGCCAAAATATCGGACCTGCTTCTGCAGCTCCTTAAGAGTGTGTTGTGCAGTGGGATGGTTTACCGGAGTCACATCGAACCCCTTGATGAATCAGTCGATCAAAACGAGATAGGATTGATCATCGAATGGTCCTGCTTATCCTAAGTGCATGCTTTGTCACGGTTTCCCAGCTTTAGGCCACAGTTGCTACTGACATTCGGGAGGGGCCTTATCTGCAACTTGACAAGTTTCACACTGTTGACAACAGATTTAAATTTCCGGATTCGTTTCTGGAGTGTAAAGAATACTGCGTGCAAATGCTTTCAGGCAAATGGTACCGGTGTGCCTTGTGTGCAACTGATCCAATATTTGCATCCTTATTTTCTTTGACACCACCACTGGATCTCCAAACATCAAACAAATGTCCACGAATGACAAGGATCCATGTCGATAGTATAACGGCCGGAACGTCACAGGTATGCCCTCATTTTACCAACAGGTTCGTACACACTGCACCGCTAGCTCCAGGCTTCGGTGCTGTGATGTTACCACACCACTGGTGTCGGCTGTCACTGGTCGTCTTCTTACCTTAGCAGCCAAGGTCCGTTAGACTTCTGTTTGAAAACTGCTAGCCTCACGCAAACCCCTATCGTTCTTCTCTTGATATTAATTGCTAAGACGAGACACGGCATTCGCTTGAGCTATTAGTTATGTAGGCTTATAGTGCTTAATGAGGTCGTAAGCCAGTAGTATGGTGGCCAACCATTGCAATCGGTTTGCCGTAAAAACTGGTATTTCTTTCTTTGTCTCGAATATCGACAGAAGGGGCTTATGGTCAGGCAGGAGAGTAAAATGTCTGCCATACAGCTTCGTATGGAACCGTTTACTTGCAAAAGCGTTCGCGAGCAATTCCTTCTGTAGCAGGCTAAGGTGCTCTTCAGCTGCCTTTTATTACCGTGCTGTGTGCGCAAAAGCCTGCTCACTCCATGCAGAAAAACATGGGAGTAAGCTGCACTGACGTCATAAGTAGAATCGTCCGTAGCAAGAACAACCTTGAAATTCGGATTGAAGTGATTCAAGAGTAGACCAGCAGTTAGGGCTGCTTCAACTGCAGCAAAAGGCTGGTAATACACCTTCGATTATTTTCAACCCCTGTCTTTGGTCAGTGGTTAGTTCAGCGGACCTCTGGTTTGGTGAATGCATAGTAGGAAAACGCTACGATGGCTAACGAGCCCAAGGAACGAGCGGAGTTCTGAGCCGTCTTCTGTGAGGTTTAGCCTCTAAATGATTTTAATACTAGCGCAACCTTGGCGTCGGCCAAGTTTGTTGACGATATACGCAAGTAAATTGACATATTCTAATGGGAACTCACATTTTGCCGTCCGTAATTGGAATCTAGCTTCTACAAAACGCAGAAACACTCTCTCCGGTGCCTGTAACAAGTCCTGCGGATCTGATCCCATAATCAAGGCATCGTCCAGGTTTACTGTGGTACTTAGTATGTCGCTCAGCTGCGTACCCATTAGTTGCTGAAAAATGGCTGGTGCGCATTTTGCTCCAAACGGTCGTCGGTTGTACTAAAAGCTCCGTGGTATGTATTTACTGTTAGTAAGCTTCTGCACTGAATGGCACATGGGACATGCAGCTATGGCAAGTTTTGAAAAACATTTTTTCTTATTGAGGTTGTTGAACAAGTCTTCTGGTACTGGCAAAAGATCCTGCTGCTGTTCCAGTACGGAATTCAAACATTTCGAGAAATCAGCAAAGACACGGACTTAACCGTTTCCTTTCTTTACTGCCACAATAGATGCTGCGCATGCTGAATAGTGAACTCTTTCGCTTTTCCCTTCACTATAGACTGGGTTTCGTAGGGCACCGGGCGTCTTAGCGTGAGTATCAGCGTGGAGTCTGGTTTAAGGTTTAGCGCGGCTGTAGCTATAATGCAGCATCCGAGACCAGGTAGAAACTATGTATCGTGACTTAAGTTTGTCTCCGTAATTTGACTTTAAAACATCGAGCTTGATACCGGCGGTCGTGACAGCGGATTGGCCTGCGGTGTCTGACATATACTGTGCACTGATAGATCAATCAGCTTCAGATCATTCATTCAGTCCAGCCCCAACCAACCTAACCCCAGGTGATTTGGCAAAAAATATGTCTTCTGGATTTGTTTAGCACGGATGGTTACCTGACAATTCAGTTCACTGAGTAAGTTTAACGTAAATCCTGAAGCATTTCGTGCTCTGTAGCCCATTTTGATTAGTGTTGGTCGCCATAGCATGCACCAAGCGTCGCGTAATATTTGGGTGAAAGCTGAAGCCGTGTCGATATTTAATTTGACCTAAAAACCTTGATTTGCACAACTGTGTATTTGCGCATGCTGGCCCTATAAACGTTGAAAGCTACGGTGATACATCTCGTCAAATTGAGTCTCCGGCTCGATCGAGAATTTTTATGCATCTTGTTGGTCAAAATTGGAGGACTGGACGGGCAACATGTCTCCTTAGGCTTTATTCTGCTGCAACGGTTGCAAGTGTGTTTTGTATAGGGACACGCGGACAAAACTCTAATCACTACAAAATCAACATGCAGTGGGTTATTTTGAATGCGTCGAGCTCACCTTGGTAGCTATTTTTTAAGGAGTACGGCTGACGGCAAATACAAAACCTGAAGCATCGCTGTGGACAGCTGCTGAATCCTTACGGTATTGTGCTTCAACCTCGTCTTGCGTTGGCACTCATTGGTTACTAGCTGCAATGTGACAGCCGGATTCTGCGTAATTTTGCTTAGTAGCCTCGTCTATTTGTCGGCATCTTTGGATGGTTGCAGATCACCAGCATATTTGAGACATGTAAACTGATCCCTTGTTATCTTTTGTAGCTGTGATTGCTCGCACTCGACATTCACGGCTAGAATAGGCGACCCAGCCTTCGTTTTCTTTGTTATTGTCAGGCACTTGTACCGGCTGTTGAACAAAGATGTCTGCCCTTAGAATATTTGCGAAAGGGCTGCGACAACTTCATCGAATGACAAACCGGTACGAATTTTAGGCATGATAATATTGGCGAACATCTCATGTTCGGCATCACTTAGCTTCCGCAGAATTAGGCAAATCTTTCCGCTGGGCGGTTGGCGAAATGAACCCGGAAGATCTCTTCATACTTGTGAAACCAAGAAACGTATGTTATGACGGCAACAGCCTCCTAAGTGAATTCATTGATCTGCTAAGTTAGGGTTGCTAGCCAGGGAGAACGTTCACTGGTCCCTAACCAAGAGGTTAACTGCACTGACAGATTCTGTATTAGAATCGGGAGCAGCTTGGTCTTGCTTGCTTTATACTGCGCCGGTTGTTGCTTCAAAGACATCTGCAAGTGTTCAATGCCGATTGCTATCTCGGGGTTCGGCTGAACTCGCAAAGCCAATGTTCAAAGGCTGTACTCGCGGTCGACCGATCGGTACACGTCTGCTGTGCCCTTAAGTCTGCTCGGCTTGACAACTTGGCCAACCAGGCAGAAACGAAAACATCAGAAGAGCTAAGCCGTCCAGGACTGTACCGGAACCGTGTACGCTCATATTTATTTGTCGGTCTCACCAATCCTCTTAACACAGTCTACCGGCTTTAGCTACCTTCCTTCCTCTTAGGCCCACGCTAACCACTTCAGCTGTCCACTTCGCCTAACAAATTCACCATCCTGCTCAGGCGCACCAGTCTCCTTCCGCCTGCCTTGGGCATGGTAACCTACTTCACGTCTGCTGCGTGAGTACCTCAGCACACGCCTGGGCAGTGGCAGCACGCTTGCGGGGCCTGACCCAAGCACGCCTTATGACGAACAGGCACTCGTTGGCAAGCGTCTTTCTTGCCCACCTGTCACTCACCTAAATGCTCTTTCCGACTGTCTTAAGCAGTGACGACTACTTCGACAGTTCATATAATATACAAATTGACCAAAAGCAATATGGCAGGCCTGAAGCTGGTCTGTTCTATTTAACAAGCTGATTCTGGGTTCCAAGCTTCAGTTTTGGTAGCAAACCTTTTCCTTTATCAGTTTTATTAGGCACGCTTAATTAACATTGTAATACCTGTTATTACTTTAGAGTACTTGGATTATACAAGCCTTACTGTGTTCCTTCCCTGAACTCTGTCGAATCACACCCCTAATTCTTATACAAGCCGGCCGTATGGCGATGTCAAACGGGCCTCCTTGACAGAGTGAATCCTCAAACTATTACCATGAGCCTCTAACCTAACTTTTACTTTCCGTTCTCAGCCAAGTAGTTAAGTGGCACCGCTTCCTTCGATACGCTAAACAGCTCAGGGACGCAAGGACCGGGTGCATGCGTACATCTCTAAGCCCAGGCCGGTCCTTTCCGCTTTTGTTCCTTTACTGCCAGCGGGATGCCCAAGTGGTCAGCATAATCCTTACGATAATTACCTTACTGCATACCACCAGTTAACTGCAATATTAGAACTTGCCTTTGCTTAAATACCTGCCCCTTGAGCACCGTGCAGCTGTACTAGCAAAGTTGTAGCGCCAACAGCCTTGTAAAGTATGCGACTCCATGCTTATGTTTGGCTCCAGCCCTCATACGAAACTCGTCGCTTTCTCCTACTTGAGTGTATCTATATGAGCGCTGTACTGCAATAGTGAGTGTATAGCCTGCACAAAATCTTCTTCTCCGAATAGCAGTCTTATTATCTCCATCATCGTTTTCCAAATATTTCGACGCGTACAACGTTGAATATTGTTTGTACCCACAAGCTACTAGATCTGACTACTAGGTTTGCCCCACAGGTACTAGACCACGTTACGTACGTCGACGTTTTAAGCTAGTTGCTGCTGGAATTATAAGCCGATACAATAGAAGCGCTCATTGCAACGGAGCTAACTTATTGTGCCAAGGATCCTCCGGAGTGCACGCACCCTTTTGCTTGCAAAGCCGGCATCCGACGGTTACATAACACGGATACGTTTCCTTTTACCTGACTACCGTCTGTTGAACCGCCATGCTGTTTTTAACTAAAAGGTATACTTCAGAGAAGTCTAAACCACCTGGTCTGCTAAACGTACACTGTCCCAGAAATATTTTTTGACGCATGAATATTGCAGTCTACTCCCTCCTACTTAGCTCCATATGCCACAGCTGTTATCTGTGCTGCACATTACCAAACATCCTTGGAAACACTGATTGCCAAACGGTAAGAAGAATTAGGTCCGCTCTTATAGCCATTTGTGCCATTGTAACTTCGCCTATTTTGCATTATATTAGACTGGCGAGAAGGCTAGACGCGCGCCATAATAGCCCGTCACATTGGCTAGCTGAATTTTCAGAAAGTTTAGAAAATTATTAAAACTTACAACAGCTAGTCTTGCAAAATTAATTGTTTATCTAGCTCCGAGAACACCATGTGGCAGACGTCGAGTTGGGCGGACCGTCAACGCTTAACGTTTGCATATACGTTACTACACGTGTCTTATATTATCATTCGGCCAATTTTCCTGACTTACTAGAATTCCTCCTCACCCCTGAACCGCTAATCTGCTAGGTAACATTATACCAATGCTGCATCCCGTACCGTCAGTTTTGCTTACCTTGAGAACACGTGCGTCAAATCTGCTTTACATAGAAAATAAGCGTAAAAACGGTCAGGATTTACCATATTGTGCCCTAACATGCAAGGTACACTAATCATCTGCTTTTACAAACTCCAGCTCTCACAACCATAGCCGTTGTTGCACCACAAATACAAGATGCATTAAATATTTTAACCGCAGTAAATCGCTTCTTCGCTGCTTACTCGTGGCTTGTGTGTGCCATCAAAGAAAGCATTACCTCTGTGGTTATATATAAAGCGTACGAAGTCATAAATCTCGCATTACCTACATAAAATTATGTAGGATTGTTAGACTGATATAGGCTGACTGAATCACAAGCCGCCCTGACCAATGCATGCAAACCAATCCTCTGTGATTCCGCGGCTATGAGCGCCACCACCCAGGGTTATTAACATTTGTGGTTTCTAGCTTTACTTTGCTTTTCAACGCTTATTATCCTCGAGGAGCCTCAAGGTAAGGGCTTTTGACCTGGGTCTAAGTACGTCACGTCGAAACGTTTTGAATATCAATAACATGCTAGTAAGGTTACTTAGCGTTTTAGTTAGCTTTTCCCTCACTGAGGTCTATTGAATATTGCATACGCTTAGAAAATCCGAGAGTTGACCAAGCACGGCGCACCTAATAAATACTAGTGGATTTGAGCTACCGTGTACCGTTATAGATACACCTAACTATTTAAAGTTACAACGCCAGTGCATTTACCCTTTTCGTTCTGAATTACGTTGTATTAGCTTGCCAAACAACTTTGCCATTTTTAGCGTAGGAATATAATGGCACTACATGCAGTTACCAAATAAATTGCAAACGGCTGCGAATGTTTCGGTTATTTTGCTTTTTACCATATTTAGCGCTACAGCTTTAGCAAGGTGCGCGCTCTAAACGTCTATTTTATTTTATAAGTAAGCAAAAAGGCTGTTTGTTCCACCTTTTCTGTTGACTCAGTGTTGTGGTGCTCAGGGTCATCTATTATTAGAAAAGCTTAAAAATATTTTTATTTCACAAATTTCTAGCATTTTACGCGGCTCTATTGAGTCACCAATTGTAAACTATTTAACCCATTTATATACTGTCGTTAAAGATCCTTTTAAACATTCTTCTCACTTTGGCTCTTTTTATCCTTTGTTAGCGTGCCAAAAATTGGGTCCACTGAATGCGCATTAATACTGAGCTGAAAGTGAAGTTACTTACATCGAGAGGTTGGCTAGAGGGCTGAGCTCAAATGCATAATGAAATATATACCGAAAAGCCCCGATGCTCTGGTAGTGTTAAGACAAAACCTAATCCAAAGGAAATCGACGGTTGAAATATTCACGAATATCAACGGCATATTCTATGATGCTATAACGTGAAGGCTATCAAAATATGACAACACACGACCTGACATTTCGGAAGTACTATCCCTAATTATTTGTTTATTCATTCAGGAGAGCAGAACTATTGTACAAAATGACCTAGTCTCTTTTGCACGCAGCTTCTAGCAGTTGTCTGGAAATATATATGTACAATATATG
>CALYDF020005466.1:0-14345 GCA_944474145.2 Dicrocoelium dendriticum | reverse complement strand
GGACGCCGCGGAATTTTCTGCTACCACGCGCTGGATCCTGCTTTTTCTCTGGAATTACTGTATTTTACGTGTGTTGCTGTGTTAGTTGTGCACCAAACTTTTTAGTTTCGTGTGTTCATCAATCCGTGAAAGTTTCGTGGAATTCCGCTTGATATCTTCGGAGATCTCAGTGATTTACTGCTGTGCCCGTCATTTTGGAATTTGTGATCGACATCTTGCTTGTCTTCGTGCTTGAAAAAATACAACAACTATGCCGAATATCATGCAACGACGTATCTGCTCTTCAGCTAATTGCGGCAAAGCCCTTAAAATGGGTATAACGTGCCGAAACTGCAGTGGCTCGTTCCACCCGAGCTGTATAGGAAAGTCCGCCCAAGAAGCAAGGCAAATAAACAAGGCTACTGACGCATTTTGGTTTTGTCCAACTTGCCAGTTAACTCCAGTGGTCGGTTGTTTATGTGCACTCATGGAAAGGTGCGATACTTTGAATGCGACAATCGCTTATTTGTTGAACGCCAGGCTTGCACCACCGGCCGCGAATATGGCCATGATTGTACCACAGTCGGTCAAAGAAAGCTCCACCTCGAGGCCGAAAAAAAGGGCTAGACGCTCAAGTCGCGCTGCAGCCTCAGTTTCTCCAAATCCCTTGCCTCACTCAACTCCCAAAAGCGGACGAACATCCAGAGTACTGATGTCCACACCTTTGAGTCACACGCCCCACCTCCATTCAACAGCAACCGCGGAAGCTCCGGGGCAAACCTCTTCCGCCGTAGAGAAAAGTCCGGCGTCGTACGCCTCAGTCGCCTCAATGCATACACCGGCTAAATTACCTCCGACTCCGGTGGCCTCACCAAGCAACAGTAAGTTGACCAGACTCCAACAACCAAACAATCCGTTTAACACCGTGTCTTTAAGTCATGGCAAATCTGCATCCAACGCAAGGAGCCAAGGCGCGTTAACCGTTGTGTGTACAAATGTTCCTGAATCACAGGCGAGTACAATAAAGGGGAAGCTGTTGGATGATCGTAATCAGTGGAAGTCTATATGTACTGCGATTGGCATTTCGGTTGAACCTCCAATGCTGAGACGAGTCACACGTCATCCAAGTTCAGCGCACTACGGTGAACCCCGACTTCTCCGGGTGACACTAAACTCCACCAAGGACACAGAGGCAGTTCTACTATCGTCCAACAGGCTTCGTCATTCATCACTCGAGGCGCGCATACTTCCTGATATCCCCTGGAACGAACGTCCGAAAAAGATGAGGAACCGCGATGAAGTTCGTAAAGCCGAGGCGAAACGAACGATAATTGTGTACGGGGTTTCTGAGCTCCAAAACTCAACCTCTGATGCAGCGGATGCACATGACCGGGAGCAATGGAGTTACATCCGCCACGAAATCTCCCTCAATAATTTCATCGCTAAGCGGTTGACCAGGATTCCATTTTCACCCAACTACAAAGGGAACGGTCCCAGACTTATGAAGGTGGTGCTTCAATCTGAGTTTATGTTACCGCTCGCCTTGGAAAACTGGTCCAAATTCCGCATGAAGCTGCCAGCGGAAATTCGGTTAAAGGCATCAGGTACGCTGCCACGGATTACCAACGACTCACGGGGAGCGACCAATTTGTTGAACCATCCACTCATGCAATTTTGTGAAGGCATAGATTTATCGACAACCACAATATCCCACGAAACACGGCTGAACACGGGGGACCAGCAGGGCCCGGAAGGCCGCGATCAGTCGTCTAACCGAAAGCAAACTCAAAGGCAAATGTCACCACAAAAAACGGTTAATGGCCGACCCGTTAACGGTCGGCACAAACTCCATTCCTACCACAACCTGTGCTAGCTCACTCTTGGTTACAAAAGCACTATCCTGCATGTATACTAATGCACAAGGCCTCATAAGTAAGTTGGTAGAATTCCGTCACTGTTTGGCTTCGGAGCCTCGAGACATCATAATGATCGCCGAAACCTGGCTGAGCGGCGAAATCACAGACGCTGAGATTGCCATACCGGGTATGTCACTTATCCGGAACGACAGAACGGGCAAGGGCGGTGGCGTGCTCATTTCTTTCCGAACGAACCTTCGTTGTGAGCTCATAGACGATCCCCAGACTTGTGTCACCGACGTCCTTTGGTGCAAACTGTGGTTGGAACACAACGACGTATGCCTTCTCTCTGTGGTTTACCGACCACCGAAATCCACTTCGGTAAGGGACAACAGACTTATTTCCACTTTTCGCTCCGTGCTTAATCAGAAGTACAGCCACATCCTCGTTGCAGGAGATTTCAACACCCACGACTTGGAAAATCCAGCATCCGAGACAGAAGGGTTCAAGGCATATTTGCAAGAGCTACTCTCTAGCACCTTCTTGTATAACCATGTCACCGTTCCAACCAGGTTCAGAACAGGAAACAACCCATCGATATTAGATCTAGTGCTCACTAACGAAGAGCTCATGGTCGATGGACTAAAGGTGTGCAGTCCTTTGGGCCGTAGCGATCACGTGACTTTGCAGTTCGATTACATCTGCTACGCCGAATATCCAGCTGCGGAGCTCGAAACGAGGCAATCTGTTACCCATTACCACGTTCTGTCTGCTCTAGTTGAGAATACCAGTTGGACGTTTCTAGCTAACTGCACCCCAGAACTAGCCTGGGAGACATTTGCGAACACCATCACGTCACTAGTCATAGAAGTCTCAACACCAAAAGTTTCCCAACATCCCCGCACAGCGAAATCATTCTTGCGAAGCCGGACGTGAAAATGCATGACTCTAAGGGATCGGGCATGGCGCATGTATAAAAGCAACCCCAGCGCAGAAAACTGGACGGAATACGTTTCGCATCGCAACTACTGTGTGCTTTTGGTTCGCGAAGACAAGAGGACACATCAGCAGGAGCTAGCCAAACGATTCTGTTCGAACAAAAAGCCTCTTTACAAACATGTGAATGGACTTCGCAAGGTGCAACGGGGAATCCCACCACTTAATATGACCAATGGGTATACACATACTGCGAAGGAGGCGGCCAACGCATTACGGGCCCAGTGCTCCCCAATCTTCCAAGGTGTACAAGCCTCGACGTATATTCCGCCACTAGTTACCCCACCGTCCGTTTTACCCAACGTCACGTTCACTGCAGAAATGGTGCTGCAAAAGCTGCTATCCTTGCGTCCACACAGCTCTCCCGGGGCCGATAACATTCACCCGAAAACATTACAGGTAGCTGCCATCCACTTGGCCGAACCACTAGCTGCATCTTTCAGCGCTGTTTCGATGAGAACATCGTACCTTCGAGGTGGAAACAAGGTGTAATAACGCCCATATACAAAGCAGGAAGTCGATCGGATCCTGCCAATTACCGCACCGTAACGCTTCTGCCTGTGATCGCCAAAGTCATGGAAGCGGTGATAGCAGATGCGTTAATGGGATACTTGGAAAACTACGGCATAACTGCGCCAGAACAGCACGGGTTTCGTCAACATTGTTCATGTACGACGAATCTGCTGATAGCTCGTGACAACTGGACCGAGACTGTCGATGAGGGAACAGGAGTCGATGTTGCATTCTTGGACTTTTCGAAAGCCTTTGATCGCCTGGATTATCGAATCCTGCTCATTAAACTCCAACAGTACGATATCGGAGACCCGTTGTTAGGATGGATCGGTAACTTTCTCTCTGAACGGCAGTTAGAAGTTAGAGTTCGACCATCCTTTTCCGATCCGATTCGAGTGGGATGCGGCGTACCGCAGGGTTCGGTACTTGGGCCTCGTTTGTTCCTGCTTTTCATTAACGATCTAGTAAGAGTTATTACGTCGAAATTCTTACTCTTCGCGGACG
Source organism: Dicrocoelium dendriticum (assembly GCA_944474145.2). Classification (NCBI taxonomy): domain Eukaryota; kingdom Metazoa; phylum Platyhelminthes; class Trematoda; order Plagiorchiida; family Dicrocoeliidae; genus Dicrocoelium; species Dicrocoelium dendriticum. The sequence goes on along the minus strand of CALYDF020005466.1, from coordinate 10,497 downwards.
ACCTCAAGGTTTGGCGGGCGATAAAACGATCGGACGACCATGAAGTCCTACAGCGTGACTTGAATGAGGCTTGGAATTGGTCGGTGAGAAACGCCCTGCCGTTTAATGTGGACAAATGTCGCGTTGTTCATATCCGCTATCGACAAGTCCACGTCTACAAGCTTGGGGCACACGATCTGAAGACCACCACTCAGGAACGCGACTTGGGTGTGCTGGTACAGGAAGACCTCGGGTGTTCCAAACAGTCAGATTCCGCTTCTAAAAGGGGCAACCAGCACGTTGGACTCCTGCGAAGAGCATTCGGAATTTTGAATCCATCCATCTTCTCTTTGATGCTGAATGCCTACGTGCGTCCACACGTCGAATATGCAATCCAGGCCTGGCAACCCTGGCTAAAACGTGACCTTGCAGCGCTTGCGACCCCACAGCGTCGAGCAACGAAAATCGTCAAGGGCTTGCGCCACACTCCTTACCAGGAACGACTGCAGATACTCGGAGTGTTCAGCGGATGGTACCGGCGACTTCTTGGAGACCTCATACTAGTGTACCAGATATTGAGCGATCCCAGTCACGTATGCCGCCACCTCTTGAAGCTCAGCCCGAACACTAACCTTCGCGGTAACAGTTTAAAGCTGAGCCAACAGTACAGTCGTCTAGACTGTCGGAGAACCTATTTCTCCCTCCGGGTCTGCGGGCCCTGGAACGCCCTTCCAAACTCAGTTGTTTGTGCCCCCACATTAGATACGTTTAAAAAACGATTGGACGTCGCACTGAGCCCCCTGCGCTTGGTTTTATGAACGAAAACGCTTGTATATATTTAGGCTGACTGGCCTGTTTGGATTTATACCCCAAATTCACGGTCGTAAATCTGTGCGAACCGGTGAGTACTCCATTTTTATTTGCTACCATCACCAACGATAACAATTTCTTAGCCAGTTTTGCGTCGTATCACTTTATCCCCCTAAAACTGTTATACTTCTACGTTTTATCTCACCGACGCTCCTTACTTCAACCACTTATGTGGTTTGCCAATCTGTTAGTATTTCTATTGCCAACCTGCGGGACTCGTTAAGTGTATGCTTTTTTACCCGTCATATACCATTGTTCCATTGTTCCAATGCTCCCGTGCTCACTTTCCAAGGTGCACAACTTGAACAGGTAGATAGTTTCGTCTACCTTGGGAGCTGTGTTTCTGCTGTCGGCACTATCAACAAAGAATCTACGCAAAAAGAAGTTTCTCTTCGTATCGCTAAAGCTCGATCAGCATTTGTCAATCTGAGACACTTGTGGCGTCGTCGCGACGTCTCATTCGCACTAAAGGGTCGCGTTTACAGCGCATCAGTTCGCTCAGTATTGTTGTATGGGTGCGAGTCCTGGCCGATTCGCGTGGAAGACATGCGTCGTCTTTCTGCCTTCGATAACGGTTACTTAAGGAGGAGTGCTCGTGTTTGCTGGCAACATCAAGTTAATAGTAATGACGTTCGACGTCGCATCTTGGGGAATGCAAGTATTTCGTTCAACAAACTGGTTTTGTTGCGCCAGTTAAGATGGCTCGGTCACATCCTACGCATGGCACCTAAGCGTCTACCGCGTCGCGCTCTATTCGCTCGTCAAGGACCTGGCTGGAAGCGACCGCGTGGTGGTCAGCCTTGCACTTGGCGACGGCACATGAAATCGTTGACGTGTCTAGTCGCTATTGGACCCGTACGTCTTCCAGGGTGGGGACCCAAAGATGAGGAGTGCCAATGGCTTAGGACTCTTGAAGACATGGCCGGCAACCGGAATCAGTGGAAGAATTGTGTACAGTATTGTATTGATTCACGTGTTTAATACTACCAGTATTGCAAATGACAAAGAAAGAAAAACGTCGGCGTATGACAAACAAACTAAAGAGGTTTTGTTCTATTTTTTGTCAAAACGTTCCATTCTTCTTGCGGCATATTAGCTGAAGTGTGTTGCCCACCTTCAACTAGCATGCCACGATGATTATGACGCAATGACTGTCTCCTATCCACTGGTCTCCATGGCTTTGTTGGCTGTATGTCCAGTTGCTAAACGGTTGAGATTACATACATACATACTGTCACACTGAATCTCGAGTGGAAGCGACGGATAAAAGTAGGCAAGCACAGGCGCTTTTGTAATTAATTCCTTGATTTTCCTAATGACATTTTCTTGTTTGGAGTCCCAGTGCCAAGCTTCACCCTTATGGGTCAACTTCCGAATCGGTATCATCACATCGGCCAGTTGTGGAAGGAAATGGCTCAAGTAGTTGATCATTCCGTTAAGCCTGCTAACCGCCTTTGTATCTGTGAGGGGACACATCTCGTTTGTGGTCCTGATTTTTTCTGGATCCAGTTTCAACTCTGTTGAACTCAGCACGTGCACATGAAATGCCACTTCCGTTTTGCGTAGCTCGACTTTCTCACGCTTTAGTTGGATGTTTCTTTCAGTACAGTATTGTAGAAACTGGTGAAGGTGATGATCATGTTCCTCTTGAGTATCACCAAAAACTAGCACGTCACCTGCTACACAAAAGACTCCGGGCAAGTTGTCCAATGCTTGCAACAGCTGCTTCTGAAATATCTCACTGGATACCTTCGAACCGAAGGGCAAACGAAGTCACCTAAAACGTCCAAAAAGCGTTCCAAATGTAGTCAAATAACTAGACTCTTCGTCAAGTGCTACCTACCAGAAGGCTGAAACAACGTCGACTTTCGTGAACATTTTGCCTTTGATACCTCCGATAGCAAGTCGTCTATTGTCGGTAGGGTATGGTATGTTCTTCTGTGCAAGACATTGAGCGGTTTAGGGTCGATACACACACGCAAATCATCGGATTTCTTAGTGACGATTGCCATTTGGTTTACCCAGTCCGTCGGTTCATCGAACTTAACTACGACGCCCAAAGTGGACAAAGGCTTCAGTTCTTCTAATAGTCTTCCGCGCAATGCTATGGGCACCTTTCTAGTTGGCAGTGTTACTGGTCTAACAGATTCATGTAAAGATAAATGAGAGCATCCATCGAATTTCCCAATAACCCCATCGAACACGGCAGGATTCAAAACAACACCAACTGCAGCAGCTTGGCACGAGTAAACACAACGATCATGATTACATGAAAACAACCAACGCGCTTGATGGAATCCATTCCCAAGATGGGCATAAAATCTGCTGACATAACCAGGAACTCAAGCTGGTGTTCCGTTCTGTCCTTAGGGTCACGAAAGCCTTTCCTTTCGGTTGAAATCTCGAGCTGTTTCACATTTTGAGACAACCATGTGCTTCAGTACATTTTGTTTCTGCACAATGTCTCTCGCGCAGTGTACTGACGGTGGCCCTATAATCGAGCTGAAAGCGAACTAGACCTCCTTGAAGTAACAGTGTAGCAAAAATGCACTTCTGCCCTCCAGTAGGCCCCACGTTGTTTATTGAGAGTTTCTGTGTGTCGTGTTGACTTTCCTTGTCTACCGCACTGATGTTGGCCGATCTGCAACAACGAGCGAAATGTTTTTTGTGCAATTCAGACTTATCGTGCCCAAGCTGGACAACTCTCCTTTCGTTTTGGATGCTTTTCACCACGAAAATGACAGCTGGCCTCCTGCCTCTCGGATGGAAACGATAGGTGTTCCTTGGTCTTCGATACTGTACAAAGTCCTTCTGTCGTGCTGGCCCACAAATTCTGGAGCTGTCGTGACATTGTTGCTTCGCTAAGGCACATATTCACGCACCGATTTAGGGACAGGTTATTCTGCCTCAGAAGGCGTCGAGTAAGGTCGTCATTTTGCATGCCGATTACCATGAGGTAGCGTACCAGAGAGTCCCACATACAACAACAGACGTTGCAGTTCGCGCCAGAGCTTTCAATTCTGGAATCTAGGTCTCGACTGACTCTTCCGGGAGGCGACTGCGACCAAAAAACAAATATCTCTGGTATACTTCATTTGCTTGACCTTCACAATAATCATCAAATCTCTTGACTATCTCCGAAATGTCCGGCTCCTGCTCCTCCGCATCATCGCGATCCAGCGTCTCAAGTACTCGTCTAGCTTCGTCGCCAATAGGGAGTCGGAACATAGCAATTTGGTATGGCACTGTATAGGAATCCAACTGAGTCAGCGTGACGAAATCCGTCCACTTCGTTTTCCACGTTATCTAGTTGTCAGGCAGCGTACTTTCCGTCATCTGTAGAGCAATCGGCAGTGGGATTGACGGCTGCCCGCCAAAAGCGAGTGCGGTTCAGCGCGTCAGCTTCTTCGCCGCTGTCCCCATGTTTGGTGCCTAGTTCTGCCAGCCGCGTCAAGATAAAGAAAACACCCGGCTATGCACACAAGTGCTGTATTTACAAGTCTCAAGCAAAGTACAGCTAACTGTGATTTTAAAACCTCATCTGCCCACTCGATCGATCACCTGATCGACCACACTGCGGCAGGCGATTCCATTAACCCCAGCTGTCAGCCTCAACACACAAGCAAATGGTTCGAAACTACCCACTAGCTCCATTGCACGCGATGTACTTGCTTGCCCTGTGTGCGAAAACCCACGTGATGGGATTTAGGGTTATCAACAAACAAAGCAGTCCCCGTCTACTTCAATTCGTTGAGGCCTCGGCGATTCGCCGGTTGAAACCGTTTGTGCAAACAAACGGACTTCGTGACCAACCTCGCCCTAGCCTGCTGAGGCTGGTGTCGTCTGTACTCTGACAGGGTCATGTGAACTCACCGATTTTCGACCGCTTTAAATTTTCGCCGATAATATTGCAACTTGATGGCTCTTGCTACGTAGCCTATGATATGGAAGCAAATGTTGATGGCTCAGGTTGTTCAGTTGGTGGACTGAGGGTTCGCTGAGCTCGGCAGGTTGACTGCAAACGTTTCGTCACCACTCGAGGTGACGAAACGTTTGCAGTCAACCTATGTAGCCTATCATTTCCACAGATTGTTCGTAAACAGCTGAGGAGAGCACACGAAATTACTGAATTCAGTGTATTCTGTTAAAATGTGGCTTCTTCCTGCTCTTTTGAAAACCTACTTCGGTTTACCACGGACAAGTGCCAAACAGTGCTCGTTGGCCACAAGCCCACGTACGGATTTAGGCTTGCAGACGACATGTTGAAAACCGCCTCACAAGAGGGAGACCATGGGCGGTGATATAAGACGATTTCGGCTGTTCGGCGCGGTCCTTGAAGGCGTCCAAAACCGCGAACCAACATGTTGGTCTGTTGCGGTGGGCATTCGGATGGTTCGGTCCCTCCATCTTCACCCAAATGCTCAATGCATAAGTGAGACCCCATGTAGAATACGCGATCCAGGCTTGGTACCGCCATCTAGCTGCATTGGGGACCTCCCAGCGAAGGGCAACGAAAAATGTGATACTGTTGTCCCACTTGCAATACCATAGGCGACTGACGTCCCTGAGAGTACACAGCAAAAGATATCGCCGTCTACAAGGTGACCTCATGTTTGCGTTCCAGATCTTGAAAAACTTCGGTCTCGCTTGCCGTCATCTCCTGAAACTTAGCCGCAACGCAGAAATGAGAGGTCCTAAATTGAAACTTGCCACGTAAAATAGTCAGTTGGAAAGCCGCCGGAATTACTTTTCCCTTCAAGTTTGTCAACCGTTGGACGTTCTTTCAAGTTTTGTCATTTTTGCGCCCACGCTACCCAGTTTTAAAAACAACTCGACGACGCCTTACACCACCTAGATTACTTGGTCTGATTTCTATTCCTTAAGTGACGACATGGCACAGACAAACATTGTGCTCACCAACCCCACGAAATCGGGGTAGACTGATATACTTTGGTGTTAACATGGATAATATGGGGAGTCCAAAGATATATCTTTATCACTTTTGTGCAAACTTTTTGAACTAACGTTATTCCCACGAACCATGTTACGGGACTTGTCGAGCCCTGGCTTTTTTCTATTCGTATTGTACTACTGTTCCTTTGACCGTTTAATCACAGTTTTCTTCACAAGCCGCAAACCGATGGAATTCGGAACCCTGTCTTTTGATGGAGCGGTGACCGCTTTCTTCAACGGTGGCTGCAGATAAAGGTTTGAGGCTCACTGACTGACCCAATTGAGGTGCAAGACGGTGTTCCACAAAGATAAATATCGCGCTTATAAATGGGCCTAATTAGTGGTCTCGAGCGTATAATCAAGTCGAATTCCTTGATTTTTCCCGATTAACTCAGGAGGATAAAGACCTACTAAAATGAGGCCTAGAATGTACATTTATATTGTCAACGATGAATCCACTGCTGTTTTATACGAATGAGTATAAGTTAGTATGTGTGTGCTGGAAGCCAAATAGCATATTTAAGCTGGGTGACCAAGTGCTAATGATCTCACAGGAGCTCGATCTTAAGGTAATAAAGCTAGATGACATCGGCTGTTAAAAACAATCCATGAGGTTGTCCGATGCAGCAAAACAACGCGTTGATTTCTTCCGGAGGGCGTTCGAACAGTACGACCATCACCTTCCTCAAATGCTCAATAATTGTGGAAGGCACAATTTGGAGTACTCGCTTCAGGCCCAACGATGCTGGCTAAAGCTCGATCTGGTTGCATCGGAGACTTCAGAGCGAAAGGTAAGCAAAACGTCAAGTGCTTGTTCCATCTGCTATAAAAGATACGAAGAAAGGTCCAAGGAAGGTAGAGTAAAGTTATCGCCGTCTACGAAGTGACCTCATTCTGATGGGTCGATTTCCGAAGCCTAGTCACTTTGCCATCGTCTCCTGAAATGAAGCCACAACACAAAACCGAGGATACACGATCTGAAAATGCCCACCTTATTCAGCGTGCTGGAATACCCCGGAATCCATTTTTCCGTACAATTTGCTAGCCATAGAGCGCTCTTCTGAAAGTTGTCAGTACTGCACCCACGTTACCCATTAAAAGATTAAACGATGGAGTCCACCATTATCGATAAGTGTCATGGCGTCTGCGCATCGAGTGTCGACTGGAGGAAAACAGGCACTGTGTTCACAAGCCCCACGAAATTGGAGTAAGCAGATTTACATGTGAGGTTGCATTGGTTGCAAGCATCGATCCAAGCTACTATTTTCTAAAACCAAACAAAAGCCCTCTCCACGGTGACCGGACTGAAAGTAGTATGTAGCTTTCCTTGATGCCTGAAAAATGTACGAAAAAGAAACCAATGTTTCAATTGCAACGGCAAGTTGTATTTTAACTGTTCCAAGCTCACAGTAAACCAATTGAATATGCACAATGGTAAACAAGATTTTCTGTGGATCAGTGCAGCATGTGTGGTAATTACACTGGTAAAGCTTGTACATGACTATCGCGGAAACACGATTGGACAAATGAGGAACACGCAAGTGCGACAGAGAGCAAACCCATGTCCTTCCCATTAGCTTCTGCTTTAGTACGGATGAAGAAGGCTGCGCAGCATGTTTTAAATGTGTTAGCTGTTACTTTGGACGTCGTTACCACCAGTGGCCCAAATACGCCTTAATCAGCCACATCCAGTCCTACTCTGCCTCGTCCACTCACCAAACTGCAGAAATTTCAGAAGGAAAATGGTTACTTCTAAAGGCAACAGGAACTTTAGGTTTTCTGTTACTCACACAAGACCCAAAGTAAATGAGGAAGGTGAACCTGTACTTACACAGACACCACTGGTCCTATGCAGAGCAGCTGAACCGTCGACCTCAACCTGGGCTGTACATAGTGTGCAATCGGTAAACTTCACCAAGGTACCAGAATCGACGTCAACTTCATTAAAACGAGAACAACTGGATGAAGAGAATAAATAGAACTTCATATATAACCTATTAGGGATCGTAGTTAAGTCCGCTGACTTAACACGTGTTACCCGTCACCCAAACTCAGCGTACTACGGGGTACTGCGATTTGACCGACTTGTACTGACTTCCGCTGATGAAGTAGAAGCAGTTTGATTATCGACAGCCGACCTCCAGCATGGGTCATATTCTCTCCGCATCATCCCAGATATTCCATGGAGCAGGCGCAAACAGGCAAAGCACAACTCGGAAGAATACCAGAAGGAATCCGTAGTCAGGACCATCCTTATACTCGGTGTTCCCGAGGCTGGAAGTCATGATGTGCACGAAACGAACACTCAAGACCGGATGCAGGGACGCTACATTCGAAGAGAGCCTGTACCTGGAAAACCTCACAGGGTAGTCGATATTGAGGCTGCGCAGATCGACAAATTACCAAAGATGAAGCCGGAAGATTGTGAACGTGCTACCGGACAAATATCAACCAGGGGGTTGGAGCGATGATATGTCGGTCGCAGTAGATAATTTCTGAGCAGCGGATCAAAGCAGCCTCCCCTAAATAAACACACGGGAACAGCAATTTAGTTGGATTATGTCCGGACAATGGTTTGCATAACATTACTCAACTAGCCAATAACTGATGAACGCACCCTATACATAATATAAAAAGAGAGGAATAAAGAGGTAGTGATGGGATCTCTGTATCGGATACGAATCACTTCGTCACCGCTCCACCCAAAAAATGATTAGTCGCCGACCTTTCACCCGTCGGCACAAAATTACACCCAAGATAAGATCCCCCGACTGAAGGCTAAGAACGGAGATAATTTGCTGCAAGTACACAAATGCACATGGCCTACTAAACATGTTTGCAAAAAGACGGCCACGTCAATCAGCATAATTAGCTTAGATTTATTTACAATCAGAAAGTACCGACGCCGAGGTCGCGCGACATGGTAGGCCACTTTTTTGAAACGATCTCCCCAGCATCATCGTCAACATCAACAACAGCAGTACATCAGCAATTTGAACTGATGCTTCGCTGCCATACAAACATGATGACCTAGGGAAGAAAGAATAATAAGAAGGAGCAAAAGGGGACTTACCTGAAAACCTTAATGCCCTAAGTAAACATTCAGGGTCAAGGCGCCTACACCTTGTGTCAACAACTTACCTTCAAAAACAGCTGGCTATTGTGCAAAGATAAGGCGGCATCAGCGACACAGCTTCCTTACGGCTTTCACTGCCCCGAGTTATAATCAGTCATTACCCCGCAGATAACTCAGCACCAATATACTTTAAACAGGCAATCCGATTAGGAGATGGCAGCAGATGCGCCACTGGTATTTACTGCGAGCCATGTCCTGTAAAGTCTCGAGCCAAGCACAAGGCCAGTTGCATGGACTCCAACCCTGAAGGCGAGAAGGAACAATGGCACCCAGTTTGGTCGTCAGTGCCTTCATTTCCCGCTGCCAAGTCAATTTCTGTCCACCTCGAGCCTTGCGCCACCCTACACCTGGCAGAGTAAACAAGGCCCTCCTAGGTAAGCGGTGACCAGGCATAAGTAGCACGTGCCCAAGCCAAGGCAACATATTTAGTGCTATCTTTTGTTCTAAGGAGCTAGCATGTTTATCACCACCTAGTACTCGACTACACACATCATCGTTGCGGATACGCTGGTGCCATCCGACACCACAATGCTCCGCAGCCAACGATGATCAAAGACTTGAAGGCACCTCAAATCTTCGGACCGAAAGGGCCAAGTCTCACTTCTGTAGAGCAGGAGGTCCCTCACTGTGGCCTTGTATACATGGCCGCTTGGACGGAAGGAAACTCCCTTCTATCGCCAATGACGCCGCAGGTTCAAGAAGGCAGTTCTGGATTTTGCAATGTGTGAACTGACTTCAGTTTCTATGTGTCCATCGTTGCTGATGTAATTGTCAAGGTAAGTGCACCAATCAACCACCTCGAGTTACTCGCTATCTAGGACCAAGCGATCGTCAAGTGCCTGCTTATCCTGCAGAAACACTTTGCACTTTGAAGGTGCGAAGCGCATACCAAATAATGGGACCACTCTAGGGAGACTGTTCAAAAGGCAAACTGATATCGTCCGCATAAACAAGATCAAATAACGTTTCACCAGACGGGACCTAAACGCCTACATCGTGTGATGCCGTAAGGGAGCACTCCACGATGAAATTGACCGAAAATAGGGAAGTCGGACAAGCCTGACTAACGCCATTTGTTGTCGGAAAGCCATCCGACAGGTCACCGTGTTCGAGTATAGAGCAAGTATGATGTTCACATATTTCGTGGGAACACCCTTCCGCTCAAGTATTTCGAACAGAATGCACCGAGCTATTGAATCGAACGAACTCTTGAAAGTTAAGATCACCGCTCTTGTCGATCTACGGTATACGTGGCGCTGCTCTAACACATACCACAGAGTAAATATATGGTCCATACAGCACGTCCAGGGCGGAAACCTGCCTGCGCTTCCCTAATCCGGGATTTCTGTTTCACAGTTAGGAGAAGAACGGGAATCGAGGTTAGTAGTTTTGTCACAAATGGCGTTAGGCTAATAACCCTGTGGTTATTACAGTCTGTGTGACAGCAGTTCTTGTATATTGCCCCTATAATCGTTTCACTCCACTTACCCGGGACTCTCTTCTTTTCAGATATGTTGGAATGTGGAGGTCAGCGCTTTGCGGAGGACCTCACCTCCATC
>CALYDF020005465.1:0-14337 GCA_944474145.2 Dicrocoelium dendriticum | reverse complement strand
GCAATAAATGTCACGACTGCCTTTGTGCGAAACCACCCCGGAGACCCAACTGTGCACCTCTGCAACCAATTGTGACGGGGTATCCAAATCAAACGGTAGCGGTTGACATCATGGGACCCTTATCTATGACGACTCGTGGAAACCGCTTCATTTTGGTCCTCGTCGATCATTTTACCAAGTGGTGTGAGGCCACCTCCTTAGCACGTACTGATACGGTTACTGTTGCGCGGATTATTTTTGAACAATGGATCTCACATTGGGGGACTCAGAGCAGATACATTCGGATCGAGGTTCGAACTTCGAGAGTTTAGTCATGTCAGAGTTATGTCAGTTGCTGGGCATTCGTGAAACACGTACAACTGCATATCATTCACAGGGAAACGGCACAGTGGAACGCGTTAACAGATCTCTTAAAGCGCTGCTTAAGGCTTTCATCGACGGACACCATGCGCACGACTGGGATCTCGCTCTTCCACATTGACTGCTAGCTTACCGCTCCACCGTACACGCCTCGACAACCCAATCTCCCCATTTCATGCTTACTGGGTGAGAGATACGGCTTCCTCTCGACTTAACGTTACCTCGCTTGGCGGTTAACCCGTAGCTAGCCACAGATTACGTCACGAAATTGAGAAATGAGTTACACCGCGCACATCACTTGGCACGAAACGGCTTGGATAATGCTCAGAGGCACAAGAAGGGCTATTACGACTGCAAGGTAGTGGGTACACCCGTGCAGCCCAGGCAACTGGTTTATTTACACTCACTCGTACCATCACCCGGCCATTCATCGAAGCTACATAAGGAATGGGCTGGACCATACGTTGTTAATGATAGGTATGACGACTGCACCTGCAGCATCACGGACAGTGACTCTGCTTCTCGTCCTTTTATCTTGGTCCACTTTAATCGACTGAAACCTGCTACTCTGAGTTACACTGGCCAAGAGCATACTCGCAATCTTGCATTAACCATACCAGAGGCCGTTGAGCACGCGGAGATAAGGGCTAAGACAACCGATCCAGTACAACAGGTACCTGCAGGTGTTGAGGACAACACCTAACAATAAGGAGGGAGTAGTGTAGTGCCTCCGCATCAACTTATCCAATGTCCGATATTTTTTCTTTCTCTGTTTTTCAGATTCCTTCCCGAGACAACCCAACATTAATAAACTTGAAGACAAAGGCTGGTGAAATTTTAACCACTTGTGTACCTACTGTTTTCTTTACTGAACGCAGTGTTTAAATGCATTGCACTGTAAATGTGGCTCTCGTGTTGAATACACCTTTTGCAACCTTCGCTAGGTGTTCTTCGCTGCATCCGTGATCCCTCGTCGAACACTCTGCTGCACCCTGTGTGAATGGCTGCGTGGGTTCCCCTCTTATTCCAGCGCGTGTAGTAGTCTGGAGGTTCCCCGGTTTGCCTGTGTAAAATTCTAACTAAAATTATTTCATTGTACACCTAGTCAACCGGTGTGGTTTGATGAACGGATTGCTGAGTTCGAATGTTTGACTTGCTCATTGCCATTTTTGCTTGGCGCTCGTTTCGGTTGCAACGCGCAACTGCCCTGTGTGCTGTGCTTGATCCGTTCCCCTAGCTAGAGCGTCCACGGTGTCGTTCTCTTATAGCTGGATAACAGGAAATCTTTTACTGTACCAATAAAAATTTCCCTGTAACTCGTCGAAGTTGCAAGGCTTGACAACTTTATGAGCTGCGGTACCAAAGCGCTGATGATACCAACGGCTCACTTGTTTGTTGCGAAACTGAGAACGTTTGAAAGGCGAGTTTAATCAGCCATGACGACGACGGTCCATAGTAAGCTGTTGCACCTGACGACTAAGTGTCGCGATTTGTGTTTGCAGGGCATTCATAGTTGACTGTAAGCCAGTGATAGAAGTGCCCTGGGACGCGACGGCATTCATCTTGCTGGAGTCGGGTTGTGGCTGTGATCGTTCAATAACTCGATCTGCTAAGTCTGGTAGTTGAGTGAGCGAAACGGAGCTCACTGTAGCGAGAATCGCTTGCGTGTTTTCCGGTAACCGTTGTAGCCATAGTTCGCGAAGTAACGTCTCATCCATGGTTGAGGAACCAAAGAGTTGCTGCATCTTTCGTAGCAGGGTTGAGGGCAGTTTGTCGCCCAGTTGCAGATCCCTGAAAAGTTGCTGCAGGCGAACTTTCTCAGAGGGCATAACACGCTTGATCGTGGCCTCCTTGAGAGCCTCATAGCGGTTTTCGGTCTGAGAAATGATGACGTCACGAACCTGCATTGATATCTCCTTGGGGAGATAGGACAGGAGTTTGCAATACTTCGCGTAGTCGGAAGTGATTCTGTGGTTATAAAACTCGGCCTCAAGATGAGCGAACCACAAACAGGATCCATGTCCCAAAAAGGTGGAACTGAGAGAGACACAACGCTAAGCAGAGACTCTACCTTATGGTCTACAGATTCCATGGTTTGAAAAAACGACGCGAAAAATAGGCTACCTTATGCAAAAATAAAACCGGAAAATATGAAAAATAAACGGAACGAGCTCACCGGAGAAAAGTTCGATATATCCGGCGTTGAGATTGTTTCGGATCCGGGGTCACCAATTTAGAGGGTCGCCTGTACCGCGAGCCCAGAGAGCGATTCAAGAAGACAGATGGTGTTGCAGGGAAACTTTTATTGGTACAGTAAAAGATTTCCTGTTATCTAGCTATAAGAGAACGACACCGTGGACGCTCTAGCTAGGGGAACGGATCAAGCACAGCACACAGGGCAGCTGCGCGTTGCAACCGAAACGAGCGCCAAGCGAAAATGGCGATGAGCAAGTCAAGCCTTCGAACTCAGCAAGCAGTTCAACAAACCACACCGGTTGCCTAGGTGTACAATGAAATAATTTTAGTTAGAATTTTACACAGGCAAACCGGGGAATCTCCAGACTGCTGCACACTTTTAATTACTGGTCCATTTGCCTTCGTCGTCCTGCGCATTACAAGCGCTTATCGTTTTAAGGTCGCTCCGAGTACTAGTCCTAGACGGTGCGCGAAAGTAAGCGCGGATATCAGAAGGCAGTTGGAGTCGGACACAGCGGACTGTTTTCGATGTACTACAAGAAGAAGCGGACGGATGAAGCGAGGCGATTGCACACACGTGAGCGCGGGAACTTGCAATGCAGTTGTGTGTCGAGCCGGTTGTAAGATTAAAACAAGAAGGAGTAATGTACAATCGGTCAACAAGTAAATTGTACATGAAAGATTAGAGTTGTCCTTTTGAGCGCTACAGGCGCAACGCCGTTACTGATGTACAACTGTTTCGCGCACCCAGATTTGAAGTAGAAACGGAGTGTTAACTGAAACAAACAAATAATAAATTAAGGCAGCTTACCTGCGGCGCATGTTTCTTAACATCCTTGTGCCGCCAGCTGGGAACGATGGAGTGAAATACTATGTACTCCGCGCAAGGCTATCTAATACATTTGCAGCCGATTGCAATCCACGGAATCCATGTCGGTGGAGCTAATGAACCGCAACATTTAAAAATACGTAGGTCCCTATATGGCGAACACTTTACAAACACAGACGTAGTCTGTGTGAAATACTGTACACATAATTCATTAGAACGCTGGCCCAGCACAACCGAAGGTCTTCCACTTGCGATTAGGGCATTATCTGGATGGGTATTCGATATCAGCGCACCGAAAGGTAAGAAACCAGTTTGTCGCCGACCAGGAGGCGCAACTACGGTCGATCTAGTGTCGTCCAAACAACAGCCATCATCTGTGCTATTGGTAAACTTATCTCCGTCACGCGACGAAACATTTGCACCGTCTCCGACGTCGGGCCATTTAAGAGCTTTCGAAGACATCGTAGAAACGATTCGAACGGAAATGCAGAATGGGTATCCATGGGTCCGTGTTTAGAGGGTCGCCTGTACCGCGAGCCCAGAGAGCGATTCAAGAAGACAGATGGTGTTGCAGGGAAACTTTTATTGGTACAGTAAAAGATTTCCTGTTATCTAGCTATAAGAGAACGACACCGTGGACGCTCTAGCTAGGGGAACGGATCAAGCACAGCACACAGGGCAGTTGCGCGTTGCAACCGAAACGAGCGCCAAGCGAAAATGGCGATGAGCAAGTCAAGCCTTCGAACTCAGCAAGCAGTTCAACAAACCACACCGGTTGCCTAGGTGTACAATGAAATAATTTTAGTTAGAATTTTACATAGGCAAACCGGGGAATCTCCAGACTGCTACAAAGTCCTCTCCCAGAAGGGACGGTGTAAACAGTCCTTCGATCTACGTGAGGACTGTCCGTCGCGGGCCAGCCTTCTACGAGACCAGGTTGTGAAACCCGATGCAACTGCTGGTGGAGAACCATGCAATCCGACCCTAGCGGGCTCCCACCCGTGTCCTCCCTACGGTGTCGAAACCGTAAAAAACTGTTTGTGAGGGGGGACAGTTAGTAAATTTCACGTGGGCGGTTGAACAGGAAGTACGTTCCACTTGCAGTTGACGTGCGGAGATCCAGCGAACAGTGAAACCGAGATACAACCAACCGAAGGTGTATATGGAAACCAAAATGAAAAAGCAGCGTAAATGCATAGCCATACACAAAAGAGTGCAAAGCGAAAAACCTGCAAAACTGTTTTTGGGTTTTCAAAAGGTTTTGCTCTTTTTTGGTAGTTTCAAAACGTTTTGATCTTTTTTGTTTATTTTCGCAAACGTTTGGCATGAGCAGAAAATTTCAACGACACGTTCTACGTAAAGTAGTGAGTGCTAACAAAGTCGGAATAACGAACTGGAGGCTTGAGCTTCCTACCGCGTCGATCGATAGTAAGGCGAGTAGGAGTGCTGTCGGTTGCGCTTGTAGGTTCTGCTGGAGCGGGCTGACTCGCCTGAGGTTGCGGTGCGAGCTGTGATAGCACCGTCTGTGAAGGTGCTTGCTGCACCGAAGAGTCAGACTTGTTGAGGAATGCTGGCTTGAGTCGATCGATGGTGATCGTCTCAGTGGTGTTGTGTCGTGGCTTGCTTATGTCGGGATCAGCTTGTTGGGCAGCAGCCATAGCGGCTAGATCAATGTCGGTGCCGGGCGATAAGCTGATCTGTTGAATACGTGAAAGCGTATCCGCGAAGGGATTGAGAGCACCTGAGACACTTCGTACGTCTGTCGTAAACTGAGAAACGTAGTCTAGGTGTCTAGTTTCCCGCGGAGAATACTTGTCTGTTGCGCCATTGATTGCGTAGATCAATGGCTTGTGGTCAGTGAAGACAGTAAAATGTCGACCTTTGAGATAGTGACGAAAATGTCTGATACCTAGGTAGATAGCTAACAGTTCCCTACCGAAGGTGCTGTATTGCAATTCGGCAGGTTGTAAGCGCTTTGAGAAGAAGCCTAAAGGTATCCATCGATGGTCGATGAGTTGCTGAAGAACTGCACCGACGGCAGTGTCGGACGCGTCGGTCGTCAGGGAGAGTGGTGCAGATGTGTCTGGAAGGGAGAGAAGCGCTACGTTGGAGATAGCGTCTTTGAGCTTCTCGAAAACCAGTCTAGCGTCGTCTGTAAGATGAAAAGAGCGTTGTTTACCGCGGAGCAAGTCAGTCATTGGTTGAACAATGCTCGCGCAGTCAGGCATAAAACGTCTATAATAGTTAACCAGGCTAAGTCTGCTAGTTGAGTGAGCGAAACGGAGCTCACTGTAGCGAGAATCGCTTGCGTGTTTTCCGGTAACCGTTGTAGCCATAGTTCGCGAAGTAACGTCTCATCCATGGTTGAGGAACCAAAGAGTTGCTGCATCTTTCGTAGCAGGGTTGAGGGCAGTTTGTCGCCCAGTTGCAGATCCCTGAAAAGTTGCTGCAGGCGAACTTTCTCAGAGGGCATAACACGCTTGATCGTGGCCTCCTTGAGAGCCTCATAGCGGTTTTCGGTCTGAGAAATGATGACGTCACGAACCTGCATTGATATCTCCTTGGGGAGATAGGACAGGAGTTTGCAATACTTCGCGTAGTCGGAAGTGATTCTGTGGTTATAAAACTCGGCCTCAAGATGAGCGAACCACAGACAGGATCCATGTCCCAAAAAGGTGGAACTGAGAGAGACACAACGCTAAGCAGAGACTCTACCTTATGGTCTACAGATTCCATGGTTTGAAAAAACGACGCGAAAAATAGGCTACCTTATGCAAAAATAAAACCGGAAAATATGAAAAATAAACGGAACGAGCTCACCGGAGAAAAGTTCGAAATATCCGGCGTTGAGATTGTTCCGGATCCGGGGTCACCAATTTAGAGGGTCGCCTGTACCGCGAGCCCAGAGAGCGATTCAAGAAGACAGATGGTGTTGCAGGGAAACTTTTATTGGTACAGTAAAAGATTTCCTGTTATCTAGCTATAAGAGAACGACACCGTGGACGCTCTAGCTAGGGGAACGGATCAAGCACAGCACACAGGGCAGTTGCGCGTTGCAACCGAAACGAGCGCCAAGCAAAAATGGCGATGAGCAAGTCAAGCCTTCGAACTCAGCAAGCAGTTCAACAAACCACACCGGTTGCCTAGGTGTACAATGAAATAATTTTAGTTAGAATTTTACACAGGCAAACCGGGGAATCTCCAGACTGCTACACGAGGCGTTCGACATCATGGTCCATATGCACTAAACGGTGATCGTTAAAGAAAAATTCCTTCCCTCGCACAGCTTCCCGATTTTACGCACCACCCTATTCAATACTGATTTCGCATGCGAAGGTTAATGGGAACACCGTCTACTGCAGCCCAGAATGTATGCGGCGACGGATAACATATCGAAATGATTGTAAATATCTTCGGGCAACACGTTGCGCAAAACAACTGGACCCAAATATAAAAGAAACTGTCCGAATTCCGTTGCCTTCCGTCGTTCCGCGTCCTCAAAAGTGCGACATTTGCGCGGAAACTCCAACGTCAGTTTAGCCGAACGCACGCGAAGTCGTTCGTTGATGATGTCGATGGATATTGCTGGTAATCGTATGTTTCCACGTTTTGGGTCGCAGCGCCACAGCATTATTAACCTACGCGTTACTCTCAGACACAATTTGTACATGTACTCAAGTGTGAAACAACTCATCATAGCAATCCGTTGGGCCAGGAAAGGCGATTCTCCGATGTGATGTTCCGGTTGTGTGTGTGTTCTTATACCCAGCTCATTACCTACTGAGTTTTTGGGATCGGGAGGGCAGGTCAGTGTACCATCAACGTGCGAATATGCAAATGTTTATCAAAACTGTTTGAGATGGCTATGTCAGAACATATGCGCGGGCAACGCCTGGTGTTCAAACATCAAAGAGCTCGTTTGGACATTAGGGCAGTTTTTATGAACTGAGTAGTTAATTTCTGGAATAAATTTCCTGTTGATTTAGTGGAGTGTGAGACCGTAGAAGCTTTCAAAAGTGGCTTAGCCTCACCTCCACTTTTCAGTTGCTTTTAATGACTCAAATACCTTGGTATTCCACTTGCTTAACTCCTTCCACTTTCGCTTTTGCCTTCTGAGTTTACATTTTTCTCTTTCTTACTTCACGTAACCTACCCAGCAGAGACTGCTAAGGCAGGATACGCGGGCATTAATTGGCTGGAGAGGGTGTGATGCTAAAGCGAGCAGCGGGATCGGTACGCTTTAAAAACAATACGCGAAAATAAGGCCAACCTCCGATGAGTGGAGAACACCAGAAGTAACGCTAGGAAAAATTTATTAATGGGGCTAAACGCTATCTAGTGCTAAAAATAAGGCACCGGAAGGTAGCTAGCTAGGGAAATGTGTGGTCGCGTGCGCGGAGAGCAAAGATGGCCGTGGAGCCTTTCGAAGGCAGATGCTATGTTGACTCAAACAAACGCGAGCAACGTTCAAACAGGCGAGCGGCTAATTTGCTATGTACAACGGGAAAATATAATTGTGGTTTTGTAATATCTTACGCAGCATGCGGCAGCCAAACAGGGGAATCTCCAGGTCACTACACAGCCCCCTCTTAGAAGGGAACCGTAGGTGACCCTTCGATCTACGTGAGGACTGTCCGTCGCCGGCCAGCCTTCTGCGAGACCAGGCGGTGAAACCTGATGCAGCTGCTGGGGGAGAACCAATGCGATCGGACGCTAGGGGGCTCCCACCCGTTTCCTCCCTACAGGTGTCAAAAACACAAAATGGGGGGAAATGTTCGTAGCGTTCGAGTGTGTAGTGTCACAGCACACGATGTTTATGCACGTAGTGTCCGAAAACGTAACGTTCGATTGTCGTTGAACGTCCGCGTGTCGAATATATGAAAAAGAAGCGGAAACGCGGGGTGTCAAACAGGTGCGAGCGACAGAGCTAACAAAAGGCGATAGCACTTACCGAGTGCGATAAGCGAATAAAGCGAGAACCATTTTGTGTTTTCAAAACGATTTTCTCCTTTTTTAGGTTTTCAAAAAGTTTTTGCGGTTTTTGGGGTTTTCAAAACGCTTTGCAAATTTTTTTGGGTTTTCAAAACGTTTTTGTTGGGCGGGTTAGGTCACAAGCAAAAGGAAGCGGGAAAGGAAGAATGAAAAGAAGACTAATCTTTTAATCGCGCTTGCCAATGAACCCTTCTACCTGTCCTAGTCGATTTCGGACGTTCGGTCGAAGGCGTTGTCCATCCAGCAGTTTTGTCGGATGAGAGAGCTTTCGGCTCGATAGAATCGGAAGGAACTGAGTCGGAAGGGTTAGTCGGAGAATGCTTCGTAGCATCGGAAGTAGGCGTGTCGTCGATCATAGGCTGCGTTGACTCGTCCGAAGGTGGACGGGAGTCATTGTCGATCTCAGGTTCCACATGGGCAACCTTGAGACGGTCGATAGAGACAGTTTCATGTTTATCGTGGCGGTCGGTAACGAATACGCGGTCCTTACGTGTAAGAACTTTAAATGGACCTTCGTAGGGTCGTTCGAGTGGCCTACGTAGACCATCGACTCGAAGGAAAACGTAAGCGCAATGCAGTAGATCTTGTGGAACGAACGATTTACGTCGTTGTTCTCGCACGTCGGTTACTTTGATATGGCGCATGCTCGTGGCTAACTGCCGAGCGTAATTCGCGTCGTAGCGGGGGGTTCTAAGGTTTCCAGAAAAGAAATCCCCAGGTAGTCGAAGAGGTTGTCCATATACCAGTTCGGCGCTGGACGTGTGCAAATCAGCTTTAAGAGCTGATCGGATACCAAGTAGTATCATAGGCAGTGCTTCGGTCCAGCTTAGTGCATTAGCAGCACTAAGTGAGGCCTTCAGCTGTCGGTGGAAACGTTCCACCATGCCGTTGAATTGCGGGTGACAGGCGGTAGTCCGGATGCGTTGACATCCGAGGACTTTGAGAAGATCGTTGAAGGTCGAGGATTCGAACTGCGGACCGCGGTTGGTAGTCACGGTGGCTGGACAGCCATGTGAAGCGACCCAGCGCTCAACG
The DNA here is from genome assembly GCA_944474145.2 of Dicrocoelium dendriticum. Classification (NCBI taxonomy): domain Eukaryota; kingdom Metazoa; phylum Platyhelminthes; class Trematoda; order Plagiorchiida; family Dicrocoeliidae; genus Dicrocoelium; species Dicrocoelium dendriticum. Next base: position 4,925 of record CALYDF020005465.1, on the reverse strand, counting down.
AAAGCGCGCGTTACAGTGTCCGCGGAAACGTCGGGTATAGGGACTGCCTCGGGCCAACGGGTGTATCGGTCGATCATGGTCAGAATGTAGACCATTCCTCTGGAGGGTGCCAAGGGTCCAACAATGTCGAGATGGACATGGGCGAAGCGAGCTGAGACTTGCAGAAAACGACCAAGTGGAGCGGACATGCGCCGCTGTATCTTGGCCTGCTGACACGTTAGACAACCGCGTGCCCAGCGCTTAAGATCGCGTTGTATTCCGAGCCAAACGTATCTCTCGGATATGAGCTTGATCGTGGCTCGGATGCCTGGATGAGCGATGTTATGAAGTGTGTCGAAAACTAGACGTCGAAAGGTTTCTGGAACGACGGGTCGAGATCGTCTAGTAGAAGTATCGCACAAGATTCTGCCATCAGATGTCGGCAGTGGATGCGGTGTGATTCGTTGCGAAGAATCTTGTTTGACGTTCTGACAGTCAGTGTCGTTTAGTTGCGCAGTATCCATGGCAGATAAGTCGATTGCCTGGTCAGCGGTGTGGATTGCGGAGACGCGCGAAAGGGCGTCAGCAGCGACGTTATGCTGACCTGAAATGTGTCGGAGGTCAGTAGAAAATTGAGCCACGAAATCCAGCTGACGAACCTCACGTGCTGAGTGTCGAGCTGATTGATTTCGAAAGGCGTAAATAAGCGGCTTATGATCGGTGAAGCTAACGAACGAATTACCTTCTAAGACGTGCCTGAAATGTCGAACGGTAGAATAAACTGCCAGCAGTTCACGGCTGAACGTGCTGTACTTGGCTTCTGCCGGTTGTAAGCGTCGGGAGTAGAATGCGAGTGGCTTCCAGCATTCCTCAGTGAATTGCTGCAGGACGGCGCCAATGGCGGTGTCCGATGCATCGACTGCAACGCTGAGTGGAGCCTTCGGGTCGAAATGGTGAAGCATAACGGCTTCGGCCAAGGCCTCTTTGCAGGCCTTGAAGGCTTCGGTTGCAGCGGGCGTCAATTCGACATTGCCGTTCTTGCGTCCACGAAGTAAGTCGGTCAATGGACTGAGCAAGTCGGCACAACGTGGCAGAAATCGACGGTAGTAGTTAATCATCCCACTAAAACGGCGGATGGCGGCCAAAGTAGTCGGAACGGGAAAGTCCTTAATATCGCTGACTCGGTCTACGCGCGGCCGTATGCCATGCTGGTCAATTCGATGACCAAGAAATTCAATAGATTGTTGCTGAAAGATGCATTTGTCAGCGTTGAAAGTAGTGCTATTAGAGGCTAACCTCTCGAAAAGCATCTTGAGGTGCTCCGTGTGCTGTTCCTAGGAAGAACTAGCGACTAAGATGTCGTCTATATAAGGATAAACAAAGTCGAGACCTCTGATGACAGAGTCTATGAAGCGTTGAAAAGTCTGAGCTGCTTTGCGAAGACCGAAGGGCATTCGCAAGAATTCGAAAAGTCCGAAAGGCGTGATGACTGCGGTTTTCGGAATGTCATCCTCGGCCACAGCGATCTGGTGGTAAGTGCGAACCAGATCGATTTTCGAGAACACACGGGCGCCACGTAGGCTAGCCGTGATGTCCTGAATGTGCGGAATTGGATAGCGGTCGGGGATGGTAGCGTTATTGAGAGCGCGACAGTCGCCACATGGACGCCAGTCTCCTGACGTTTTAGGCACCATGTGTAGAGGCGACGCCCACGGGCTCTTAGACGGGCGAATAATGCCTAGGTCTAGCCTGTGCTCAAATTCGGAGCGTGCTATTTTGAGCTTGTCGGGGGTCATGCGCCTGGCTTTTGCGAACACAGGCGGACCTTTCGTAACGATGTGATCCGTCGTGGTGTCGGTTGCAGAAGGCAACGGGACGGCAGGACGGAAGGCCTGCGGAAAACTATCGAGCCGCGTTTGCCCCGGCGGGTGAAGTAAGTTGAGTCGCGTACACGGGATGATTGACGCGGTGTCGTTCAAAGTCCCAATGACTGCGAGATTCGTAAGACGGTCGACTAGACGGTGTCGCTTAACGTCGACGAGTAGGTCGTAAGGACGTAAGAAGTCGAGACCAAGGATAGGCGTTTGAACATCAGCAACAAGGAATATCCATTTGAAAGCGCGTCGGAGGCTGAGATTTAGCGTGCGCGAGCGTTGACCATATACGCGGATAATGGTCCCGTTAGCTGCGCACAATGAGCTAGTCACCTTTCCGGTCGGGTCGTTTGGATCACGCGGGAGAACGCTGACTTCTGCGCCAGTAGTGACGAGATAGCGAATTCCGGTTCTACGATCGGTGACGAAGAAAAGGCGACTGCGTTGACCAGCTACGTCCGTCGTCCCTACGTGCTGGTCCGCCCGTTTCCCTGCTGCTGTCGTTTGAAGGAACAGCGCGGGCGACATGATTTAGCTTGCTGGCCGAAACGTTCGTGGTACCAGCAGTAACCGTTTCTATTCGGTGATCGCGAAGGAGAGTTCGAACGTGAACGCGAACGGCTCCTAGAGCATTTACAGCGGTTATGTCCGGAGGCCGAAAAGTCTGCGAATTGTCGAGTCAATGTTGCCATCTGGGATTTAAGCGTGGCGATATCGTCGTCCGGTTTCGTCTGGACCTGCGAAACCTGGCCGTACGAATCCCAAATTCGGTCGGCTGGATCAGGTAGTTTGGATAAAGGTGCATCCTCACTAGCACAGAGGATGTGTAGCATCTCGCGCGGAAGTCGTTGCAACCACATTTCCCGAAGAAAAGAATCATCTATCGAAGTGGGTTTAGCTAGGCTCTGCATTTTTCGAAGCAGCTGAGACGGCTTAAGATCGTCAAGATCAGTTTCGTTCAGGAGTTTCGTAACTCGTTCTCGATCGGATAAGCCTGTTCTTCTCAGAACAGCTGTCTTGACTGCATCGTAAGACTTCTGGTCGTCAGGAAGATCTAGAATGTCATCAATGTCGTCGATGACATTTAGCGGAAGCGCGGACCTAATAAAAAGCAAAGAACATTGCGACTCTAGCTGACCAAACCAAGACTTAGGATTAGTCTCGCGAAAAGGTGCGATAGGAAGCGTAACTGTGCCGATCTGAACGTCAGAATCTACGCGATCAGTTTCCATAGCGAGCAAAATAGCGAGCCAGCGAGATTAATCCGGAAAATGAAAAGTGAAAATCAGACGGGTTAGCGAAAAAATTGTGGCCAAATCTAGAAAGAAAGGTTAGCGAAAACTCACCTGATAATGACCTAAAGTCGGGGTCACCAATAAAGCGAGAAGCGGGATCGGTACGCTTTAAAACCAATACGCGAAAATAAGGCCAACCTCCGATGAGTGGAGAACACCAAAAGTAACGCTAGGAAAATTTATTAATGGGGCTAAACGCTATCTAGTGCTAAAATTAAGGCACCGGAAGGTAGCTAGCTAGGGAAATGTGTGGTCGCGTGCGCGGAGAGCAAAGATGGCCGCGGAGCCGATGAGCGTCGCGCAGTTCGAAGGCGGATGCCATGTTGACTCAAACAAACGCGAGCAACGTTCAAACAGGCGAGCGGCTAATTTGCTATGTACAACGGGAAAATATAATTGTGGTTTTGTAATATTTTACGCAGCATGCGGCAGCCAAACAGGGGAAGCTCCAGGTCACTACAATGCGGTCTTTGTTTTAGACCTATCAGTATTTCAAAGTTCGCAAACTCCTGGTTCACCGACGGGACCGTCACATCCGCCACTGGCGCGATATTGAATGCGGGCTGTTGTTCATGAGGACAACCTGTTTCTGCGTTCTGAACAAGTAATCGTTTTAATGGAGGAATTTCTTTCGCAACGTGTTTCCAAGGTGTTCAAAACCCCCAAAAATGCGAAATTGGATCTGTACCATGCTTAATTGCAAAGTGGACTAAAAGTGTAAAAGTTGAAATATAACACTAAGTAAGGCGTTAAAAAGGAAACGGAATGTAAAATATGGTTTATGTAAGTCCTCGGCATGTATTTCATAGAAGAATACATTCGGAGAATGTATGGTAAATGTTGCAAGACATAGGGGAGTCGGCGTTGACTATCTGGCTTATGGAAGTGTGGATTGATTTATACTGCAGCTTGCATTTGGCTTTGTTAACCGTATAATGGATATGATGAAGAGATTCCTCGCTAATGGATAGATAAAGCAGTGTGTGTATGTGTAATCATGGTAAATGCGGTTTAAAGCTCTCTCTCTGCCTATATATATATATATATATATATATATATATATATATATATATATATATATATATATATATACATATACATGGTTGGCGGCATCCGGTTTCGGATTTGCCTGTCGCTGTGGCAAGCCACAGGACGCCTGCGCCTACAGAGGGACCATGGATGGCTTGCGCTTCACCACCCACAGCTCCAACCACATACCCCATATCCAGTGTAAACCCGAAGGAATAAGACCTGGAGGCATGCGGATGGGAACCACGTTTCATCAACGGAGCCGGCCCACACTCCTTCACAGGCAAACACAAGCACGCTGTATTTGGGGAATCAACCGCACACAAGGCGGTGGCTGGACCGTAGTCCGCTCCACACTGAGTGCATGGAACCGCTCTTTGAGTCTAGCACGGCCACAAGAACCGTGCACCCCGTCCCCTCCAGCAACGACCAACTGTCTCCTGGAGCCAGTATGAACGATGTAGTGGGTAATAGACAGGTAGGCACCTTGTCAACATACACATCAAGCGCAACCATACCAGGGATATCAAACAACAGCTATTCAATTTAAACGACAAGCTGCAATAAAATAAATCCAATAATGCATACAGATACGGTGGCATAACTCTTCGCTAAATTACCATATGAAGTAAGTTGGTCAGCAACAAATCCGTGATAAGTAAGAAATGTCCACTAGTTACTTAAAATGCTACAAACGCAACAAAATTACCGAAGATAAGCGCAATTAGTGTAAGCAACGTGGCCAGTT
>CALYDF020005464.1:0-14331 GCA_944474145.2 Dicrocoelium dendriticum | reverse complement strand
TCACGGAAATGAATTAACCCGAAAAGGTAATCGGAATTAACAGCGCTTCGCTTAAGCGACGTGTGCAAGCTCATATAAGAGAGTACAGGTAGACATTGCTATGCCAAAGAGAAGCAATAGACCAAAATGGAAAACAAAGCACCTGAAATAAATAGACAGCACGCGTTTTGTAAACGGAACGCAGTGTAACTACTAAGGTTGCGTAAGTTCTGCCTACGCTGTACTCAGGAATCCTCCTCGCTTCGGTTGTTTTCCCGATTGGCCCCCTTCATGGCTCATCAGGCCTGCCTGACTCAGGCAGTAGTGACCGCATGTGATGCAGCACATGCGCTGGATGTCCATAGAGCGCAAAGCATCGGTGTTTGCCGCCTTTGCAGGACTCCTGCGCATACAGAAGAACGTCGGCTGGCTTGGGCCGCACCACCTACAGGTGCATGCGCAAACCCCACATGCAGTTTAAACGCCAAGGAATAAGAGCGGGAGGCATGTTGATGGAGTGTACTTTACATCAACCGAGCCTGTGCGCAATCTTTCACCAGGGAACGCATTCACGCGGTAATAGGAAAATGAAGCGTACACAACTATGTGCCTGAACTGTAGTCCGCTCAACAAGCTGTGCATGGAGGCACTGTTCCAGCTTCGAACACGATGGTTGTGTGCATGCGTATGCATACAGAGGTAAAGGTTATCAGACATGCAGACGTAAACAGATGCATATATATGGAAACCTATATATATCTATGTGCAGGTCACGGATTATAGGATGCATAAATGTATGCATTCAGTGACATAAATGTTAAATATAGGTTGCCGAGTGAATAAGCCGTTGATGTTCGTTCGCCATCCGTTGTACGTACGTTACGGTGCATCCTGCCCAGCAGCGTGAATTAGCAGGGGTGCACCGTTGGGATGCAGCAGATGGAATACAGCGTTAATGTGCTCCTCGGAAGCACCTGCGTTGCAGCAGCTGCTTTGATAATTTCGTTTGTTGCATATGGAACTGCACGACACACAACATTGTGCACGGGCTGTGGGTGCAATGCATACGCGTACGGTTTGCTGCATATGCGTGCAATATGTCGCACATCTGTCATGTATTACCCAACCTGGGATCTTTTCTACAATAAGGCCGCTTGCTATGGAAACAACCATAGGGCCAACCAATTGAGCACCGATGTCCGCCAACAGATGCTGCGTTCTGCGAAGTTTTACACTGCGGTTCACAACTGCATCGCTATCCACCGCGTTACGGCGCACAATCTGCACACGCTCAGCAGACGCAACGGGCTCCGATGATCCTGCTGAAGGTAGCCGGGGTGCGATCCACCGACATCCATGGAGTATGTCCCGCGCAGAGTGACTGTGACTCGCCGCCACATAACAGATGTGAGCACATGGGAGCCGCCACTGCCGACTAAACTCACAATCACATTCACTGCCCCGCGTTGTGTACACCCTGACGCACTCTCGAACGAGGACACGTAACCAACCAGTAAGGCCCATCAGACCTGCAACCGAGAACCGTTGACGTACAGAAATGCGCCATGAGCACCTCGCCTGCAAAGTCGCTTAGTTTTGCGGAAACGAAACCCACTGAGGACACCTCATATGGAACAGCAATTGCGCTCATGCACCGCCTACCTATTATGCTGTTCCTTTGGTGCACCATAGTGTTGACTCTATCAACCACGCAAGTGAACAGAGTGAGTAGCCAGGACCTCTCCGACAAGTACTCCTTCAAATGTTTGTTCTCATTCTTTACCCCGTTCTTGGTGTGGCAGCCAAAAAGAACAGTATCCCTCAGTCTGTGGGCCGCCCAAGAGTCCGCGTGTGGAAGCCACGTTGTGCACAAATAACGGTGCAATTATGGATTCGCACTCCCCACCGCGTTCAATATGCTTTCAAATACGGACGCGTCACGAGTAAATATAAGGTTATGAAGCCAACCTCGTAATCGCATTCTACGAGGATCAGAGATCTCGCGTAAGCGGCCGCAACGTCGAGCCATGTCCACTTTAACATGGTAACGACAAAAAACGAGCTTTGCGTTCGGATAACAACGTCTGAACGCCCGGATCTGAGCAGCGCATTTATCCATCACCACAGTGTGGCAACGTTCGGTGCTAGGCACCATCTCCCGCATCGCCTCAACCGCTTGCCCATAGCTGTAGGAAGTCTCATCGGGTAATAGGGCGTAGAAAAAGGAAATCCCCAGAACTGTGACATCCACCAGCATGCAATGCCACAAAATGTAGCCACCATAATTTGGTTGGTGCTTCGCATCGCATAATAGCACCTCACCATAACCATTCACAATGCCGCGAACTAACGAGGGAGAGAAGAACACGTAACGAATCTGACTGCCCTCCGACACCAATTGACACACACCGTGCCCTTCCAACAACGTTGCCACGTCCGACACTTCACAAGCGGTTGCATCCCGATGACGGATGCGCAAAGTGTACAGGTCCAAACGAGTTACGCATTTGCCGTACTCCTGGTGGATAAAACCACGCAAATCTGGTGTGCTATGGAAAATGCCCATCAAACGCAGAACATCCTTCTCTTGCACCGGAGAAAGACAACGATTCCGTGCATACAACCATGGTTTACCCAAGTGAAAATCATGAGTATGCGTCATGACGTAACTCCCCACGACATACTTCCCATCCTTGAAAACCACGTAGAAGCGAACCTTGCAGTCATACGATTTGTATCTACATGCGTTAGTGTCCTTGTTGCAAAAATATTAACTAATTTACCGCTTGCCACGTGATCCTGAACGTTTACGATGAATGCAACGGTACATGATGTAACCGCAGCATTCCCCTTCGGGCAACTGCTTCCTCCTTCCACGATGGTATGCCGCAGCAGGCTTGGAGGATGCACGGGAAAAACAAGTCGCCGTTTCAAGCTGAAAACGCTCCAACCGCTTTTCAAGGTCCTAAGCACATTCATACTTCCCAATAACCTAAGACCTGAACAGCTCACTATCATCGACAACCATGGCGATAGCAGGAAAAACCAATACGGCCACCGGAAAAACAAAACAAACACTTGCACATGCACCAATACAGGTTGCCATTTCCACGGCATGGTACTTCACATACAATTCTATTTCCAAAGCCACCTTACACCTAGTTTACAAGTATGCACACATCCATCCACCTTGGCAATGTCGATACGCAACCGTTTCTATGTACAATTTGTACCACGAAACGTACCGAAACAACACAACATTTTCTTCCGCCCATCAGACCGTCCCCAAAGCTTTAACACTGAGAAATGGTTTGTATCCCGTGGAAAGAAGAGTAAAGCGCACGCGGAGACAGGCCTGCACCACTGAACAAGGAATCCGGGCAAGGTATGTTTAATGGCGGCCTAAAAGCCAGGTGCATATGCGATGTATTTACCTGCAGTGATGCGGACGACAAGCGCAATGGATCCTCGTGGGTGGATAACATGTGGCATGCAGTTTTGCATCCCCTCCGTAGACAGATGTGTGCGGTCCTACTGGCAGACTAGTTCAAAGCCAGCTGAGTTACCGGTAATAGAGGGCATCGTTCAGGTAAGCTACCTGCAGCCTACTATGCAGCAAGCAAGTACTTTTCTATGCCAAATAATAAAAGGTTAAATAATGAGAACGTGATTGGAGGGGAGTCTAAGAGGAAGGGGGCGGGACAAAGAAACTCACAGCACCGAAGACAATGAGGTCGGCTCCTAGCCATATCAGCAAGTGTATTCAGCCAAACGTGTTCATTGTCTTTCGGACCCCAACCAGAGAGCCGAGACGCTCCAACCGAGGCCAGGTCAGAACTGAGGGCCTTCATTCTTCTCGACCAAGTCCGCGTTTGGCCACCCCTCCTCTTCTTCCCTCCCCACCCTTGGGCGCAAACATCGCAGGTCGCGGGAGTCGGTGGGCTGGCATGAAGAACACGTGGCCCAGCCATCGGAGTCTGGTGCGTGAAATAACGGTGCTGAGCGGTTCATTTCCTTTTCCTGTGCCGTAAACAAGGGGTCGAACACGCTGGCTGCTCATGCGGTGTTCCCACCAGATGGAAGCTAAATTACGAAGGCACCGGTGGTCGAACGTAACGCGCCTCTATATGTCCACTGATCTAAGTGGCCAGGTTTCACAACCGTACAGAAAGCTCGAACGTATCGATGCATTGTACTTTCTACCTTCAGGGCGAGAGTGATGTCGCGCCGACGCCACGAATGCTGAAGGTTAGCAGAAGCGACTTGAGCTTTCGCTATTTGGTTTGTGATCTCATCTTCAATCCCATAGGCGCTGATACAACTTCCCAAGCAGTTGAATTTCCGAACGACTTCTAGCTGGTCCGCACCAATGTTAGGCGAAGGGTGCGGTCCAGGCTAACCTTGCAGTAACGATTTGCACTTTCATGGTTCTAAGCAAAGCCCAAAGCGGCTGGAAGGCAGTGCTAAGCCATCCAGTGCTGCTTGGCACGTCTGGGAGCTGTCACAGATTAGGGCAATATCGTCCGAATACTCCAAGTCAAAAAGGCGTTCACCAGGGAGCAGGTCCACACCTAAGTTGCGCCCTGTTAACGCGATTTTTATGACTTCGTCAATAGGGAATTTGAAGCGGAATGGTGAAAGCGGGCATCCTGGTCTCACACCGCTGGTGATATTAAAGGGCGACGACAGTTGGCCGTAAACCTTAACTCTGGCCGAGGTACGCGCATATAATGCTTGGATAATAATTGCATATTTCTCAGATACACCTTTCCTTAGTAGACAGTCTCAAAGTACACATTTATGCACCTTTGATATCGAGCAACAGGACAAAGGTTGGTCGCCAATATGTGTGATGGAGCCCCGACAACTGACGCAAAGTGAGCAAGTGGTCCACGCAGCCTAGATTACGACGAAATCCGACTTACTTTTCACGAATATGGCTTTCACAAATGGCATCCAGTCTGTGAAGGATGACAGTGACAAGCAATGTGGAGGCGATGGAGATCAGACTGATTCCTCTATGGTTGCCGCATTCCGATTGTGAGCCTCCCTTGAAAATTGGGACTATGACGGAGCGTCTGCTGTCGGTTGGGACAGTTTCCCGCTCCCACAGTTTCAATAGTAACTCGTACACATCATCCACAGGAGCAGGTTTTTTGAATTTGAAGAGGGCTGGAGGTAGATCATCTGGTCCCGCGGCTTTATTTTAACTTTAATAGTGCGATCTCATGTTCGACTTCCGAGAGAGCGCTAAATCCAAAAGGACAGCCCGGGAAGAAGGGCGACCAGTGGCCGGCGAGAAATTTAACAATTCAGACCGATTAACTTGCTTTTGAAAGTGCTTAGCCCAACTTTCCATGCGTTTTGGAAAGCTGTGGATAGGCTATCAACTCTCGTCACGTATAGTTACACTATCCCCAGTTCGGCTGCTGCCCGTTTCCCGTGGCAGTCAAAGTAACTTACGTTAGTTACCAAGGGCAGCGGCTATTTCCATCTCTGAAGCATCATGAGACCACCAGGAGTCGCGGTCTCTTCAGGCGTGCACGAAGTTTTGCCCGGACACATCTGCGAGTTTCATTGTGTTTGCTTCCAGCCGGAATATACCGGCGAGCATGGGTAAGTTCCGTAGGCTACGAAGGTACCCACTGTTCATGTTGGCGATTAGGCTTATCACACGAGGATTTGCCTGCTGCTACTAAGGACAGGTGAACGTGAGTCAAGTGAGCATTAACTGCATCCATGGGGTGCTTATTCAACCTGCATGACGGCGTTGCTTGATAGATATTCAGAAAAGCTATTTTCGCCGGCGGGCTGGTGTCAATGCGCTCACAACGTTCTCTCGGGTGTCCACCAAAGCGCATCCGCAGGTCAGCACACACAAGTGCATTGTTGGCTTCCACCCCTTTGCTCCAAATCGAGTGACAGTTCTGGACGCAGCAATGTGATCGATTTGCATCTACAGATGGTTCGAGGCTGCTGGGCACCAAGGCACCCTCCGGTGGGTGCTGTGTCGGAGGTTAATGCTCCCAAGAAATAAGCCAGCAACTTCACACTAATGAAGTAACCTCTCACCGTTATCATTGTGGGAGCCTACACCCTGTTGGCTGCCCGGATGCAGTTCATCAGTGGACAAGTTGACAACTTAAGCTTTCAGATCCCAGCCAGCACAACGGTGTCCCAGGTTCTTCTCTGGCGAAGGAGCTCGTTTAACTGGCGATATAAGTCGCATTTTACCGAATCACAGCTAGAGTCTGTGGGTGCATAGGCAGCGATGATGAATCTTGGATGCCTGTTAATCCCGCGCGACTTCGAAGCTTTGAACGAGGCAGCCAATCAGACTGCACACGTCCGCTTACTGATTGGAATACAGTCAATCAGAGCAGCTTCAGCCGAGAGATTCAACACGATTCCAAGACCAGCTTGGCCAGTGCTCGAAGCTGCATCGCCACTGTATAGGCGTAATGAGGACGTGCTGCTGGTGTCACCTGAAGGGGATGGCCGAGTGAGCGCAAAGCTCAAGTCTTGCAGGCGGGTCTCCGATAAGCAGCAGTTATCGATTGCCATGGTCTCGCAGGTTCAAGCAAGTGCGGCCTGTGGACCGATCTGTAGCAACGTGCATACATTAAGTCCTGCTAATCTAAGAGTTGATCGAGGGCATCAAATGGAAGCCGATGCATTTGGCTTGGCCGCTTGCTTGTATATGAGCTTGTCGACGGGGTAGGAATGACGCTACACATTCACGACTTGAAAGTAAAGGCCTATCAAAACAGGATAGGGGAGGGCCAAGGATTTGGGTTTGAAAACTGGGGGATAAAACTGAAGCTGAAACGGGACGATAAGATTGAAAAGGCGTAAGAGGAGGAATAAGGTGGATAGGTTTGAGCACTAACATCCAAACCCCTATCCACCCTGCTCGATGCAGCAGATAGGGCACTCTTGATTATCTTCTGCGTTGGCCAGTTTATGAAAAATATTTGAAGAGCTATTCGTTGTATTACTTGGGTAGGGTACTGTCAGGTTGCCCAGGCCTATACAGGAGATCGATCGGGGTTCTCAACCGAAGTATTTGGTTGCCAAACCGGACCGCAAAGCAGCGGGTACGGAGTTGGCCTACAATGGGCCCGTTTTAAGGAATAAGGAGGCGCCTCATTCCAACCCCAAACTTAGGGGCTGAGTTTCTTTGGGACATAACCATTGACCAATCTGATGTGAGTGGCGCTGAAGGTTCAAAAGCACCACCCAGCATAGTTCAATTGATTTCTGAAGCGCGCAAACCGTCGCACCACAGTAAAGTTCAGCCCCAGTGCGAGGCGGCACACACCACAGTAGTGCGTAGCCCGATAAACAAACTTCAGTTTGCGTGCCATCTGTGGACAACCATATATTAATGAATGCAAGAAAATTTTCACCGCAGTTGTCAACTAGGGCGGTGACTAGGCAGAGCTTGGTTCGCCGGATACGCGAAGTATTGAAGACCACTTGTATGTGTTTGGTATCCTGAGCCCGGGAACGTGCGCCATCAGAACCGGTTCTGGCAGGGAGGAAGTGCACAGTCGGCTCACCACCCAAAAAAATAAGAGACCTTTTCTGCTGCTTCACGCCAGGCTTAATTATCGCACATTTACCCGCAGTTTTAACGTCTCCGTCAAAGTGCGATCGACGTGAATCACGACACCAGTGCCTTTGAGCTTAAAGGAGATAAGTCGAAGAGTTGGGCGAACCTCTGGAGCGGACCGGGCAACCCGCAACAGCCTTCTCAGTCGACAAGCTACGGAGTCTAATGCGTTTTCCTACAGTGATGCTGGAAAAGCCCAACAGTAAAGTTTGTTAAAGCATATCTTAAACAAATAAAGATAATCTGGCATATGCTCCTTTAGAACGACCGCGTGACTTAGCGACGATACTGAAAAGAACACTGCAATTAGTATAAGATTTTGAGCAATGCGGAGTATTTATCAAACGCTCGGATGACGTTGGCATGTTCGCGTTAACGTCCGATTATTTTAGATTCCAACGCCATAAACGAAGCAACCTTGAAGCAACTAGTGTAGAAAGGGAGGGGAATGGCGATTTGGCATCTGAAGGACATGAGAAATCCACCTTGGGTGTTGACACTTTTTAACCCTCTTCCCTTTTAAGTTGAGAACTGCAGAATCCCGATTGTCTTCCTAGCTAACAGACAAACCAAACACGGTACCTGAGGGTTCGTTGCCAACAGCGTTGCTACTAAACTGTGTACTGACAGTAGACTGTGAGCAAACAGACGCCGGGTCCGGAAGTTGTATCTTCCACCGGCTGCTGACGAAGACCTAACCAGTCCAACAACCTACCATAGGAACCATATTTCCCGTCCAGCAAACACAGCAGATATCAGACTTTCCAGAGACATCGGACTGTTAGTTACTGACTGTAGAGCTCAGTGATAGGCAGACAGCAGGCAAAACAACTGTCCGGTATGATCTCGCTACTGGCCATAAATGCATACTGCATCAGACGCACACCAGCACCGTCCACTAGGAACCAATGACAACAAATACCGCATTGCAGGCTCCCGGTCAAGTCTGTAATTGCTTTGAGATAATCAGCTTTGTCATATCTAAGAAACCAGTCGTCGGAAGGACACGAAGAGTTAGGACTGCATTCAACATCATATCGACAAAGAGTTAGAAAATCAAATAAATGTAATAAGCAAAAGGTGTGAACGGGTTTACTGTGACCAGGTATGCAGTCGACGAAAGCACAAGTCTGTAGTACCTAGCTAGCCGAACAACCTCCTCGCAGTGCCAGCTGGGTGGTTCGGGTTTAACCCGTTCTAGCAAATAGTTCGGCGGCAGTGTTCCAGGAGGTGGTGGGTTTTCGCCCGGCAAGCGTTCTCCCCATAAAAAGCCACAAATGTCTGTTTATCAACACTGTGACGTGGCGGGTGTGACTCGCCACAAAATAAAGTCACTGGCCCGTGGACATCCGGAAAATGGTATCCAACCCACGGACGTCAATCGCTTATTCTCACATTGCTGACGATAACAAACAGTCAAAGATTCTGCGGCACATTCAAAAATACAACCTACATTCATAGACTATTGCATACATATATACACCCATACACCTACATTCACTGTTATGCCAAACATGTACTCTTTTTGCATTCTGATCACACTATGTTAGCTAAACATGATCATGCCTGTACAGGTGTGCCTCGCATTGTCGGGAATAAACTTTTATTTATTTATTTATTTAAATCGTAATGGGCGAAATAAAGCCACGTGACCTCAAAGCATGTGACGACAGGTTCTTTGCGAAACAACAGAGGCACAACAATCAAGAAACTGAGGGCACGCGGATAAGTTTCATGAAATGATCAACTCACAAGAAGTCAAGTAAGTGCGTCTTTGGCCAATGATTAATGCCGCGCAAGCGGCGAGTAGCTGGTTAACGTCTAGTGCTCCAAAGCCGAGTAAGCATCCAAGGCGTTAGAAACCCAAAAGGTTCAAGACAGAGGATCCAGGGACAAAATGCGCTTTAGATAAACCAGCGTCAAGGTTGGTGTTCCAATAATTGAAAAGAGCTCCCAGTACATCGACGTGATAATCGATCCTTGCGTTTATACTAAAAAAAAGAAAAAATAGCAATAAGGTGAATGCATGTTCCTGTGTTTACATGCACTTCTTTCATGTGGTTAGAGGCTGAAATGAGTACGCGCAAGTAAACGGAGAACATGGCTAACCACATTTCTCTTAGACCTCGTTTAATGTCCCCCCATTGTTTGCGGGCAAAACACAAAAACAGGCATCTGACGATGCTTTAATTTACGTGGCTCAGTGACGGGACAATGGAAGCGTTTGTTGGTAGGTCAAAAAGGCTCGTCATGATGACATCGATGCTAAAAGGGTTGGAACCGAGTAAAATTTTCATCCTGCCCCTAAGGTACATACTTACAAGTTAATTTGAGGGCAAGCATAGTCAACGCTTGCCGCTTGTAGAATTACGTCGCAGCCGTTAGTTAAAATTGCTTCATACGCTCATCCATGTCAGCAAATTTAAGGGAAAAGGAAAGCAAGGAATCCTAAACCGTAGCCATATCGTCCGTCATGATTACCGCTTCTAAGGTGGCACCACGGCGATTCACTGCCATTATTTATCTACTAGTGGTTATTAATCTTTTGCATTTTGTCTTTCTTGTCATCCATTTTATCATGACATCTTTTGTACAGTTTGTTTGAATTAATGATTAATATACACTTCTTCGCGCCCCGCGTTCCGTCGTGCTGATTTCTGGCTGTGCTGCTTCTGCGTGTGTACGGTGCCGTCCAGTCTGCTTGAAAATCGGATAGTATATTCGGAATTATTATCGAACGTCTATTTCCATTGTGCTCGACGTGTGTCACAGGTATAGCGCAACCTACGACTCGAACTCGACTGTGATTAAACTGTGAGTTGACCCTCTCCAACTTTTTGCCTTTTTATTAAGGGGTTGCAACCTTCCTAGTATTTTTCGACCACTACATACATTGGTGACCTTGCCTTATTAGTTGTGCACACGTATTTTCTCTTTGTCGTGTCTGACCAGACCCCATGTGTTTAGACGGACAATTCCGTCGAACTCGCGCTTTCTACCTTTGACATTTCTAATCCACGTGTGTGGTTTATTCAGGTGGAAGCCACTTTTCGATGTCGTAAGATCACTTCACAGTCTTCCATGTTCTCTTACGTCGTCTCGCGCTTACCTGTTTCCATTGCATCTGAAGTCATTGATATTCTTGACCCTATGCCTGTTGAATCGCCGTATGATAAACTTAAAGCAGCTATCCTTAAACGCACAACTGCGTCTGATGAAGCTCGTCTGCAACAGTTACTTTCCGGCGTCGAGCTTGGCGATCGCACCCCATCCCAGCTTCTAAGGCACATGCGTTCCCTAGTTGGTTCGTCGAAACTCGACGATTCCATACTCCGCCAACTTTGGACCAAATGTCTTCCGGCAAACATCACAGCGATATTATCAGTTCTTAGCGACGATATCACGCTGGAGAAGCTCGCAGAAGCTGCGGACAAAACGCACGAATGTTTCTTTAAGAGTACTCTTAGTCATCTAGCTGAGTCCACCACAGACAGCTCATCCGCTAGCACTACGCTTGATTCGATAAATGATAGAATATCCCGCCTAGAACTCAGCATGTCTGCTATTCGACGTGAACGCACTACCAGCCGAAGAAGTCCTCGTGATCCGCGCCGCAGCACATCACGCTCACGTCAGCGGTCGTACTGTTATTTCCACCGTCGCTTCGGTAAATCAGCACGTAACTGTCGCCCAGGATGCAAATATCCGAAAGGAACTTCGATTTCGCAACCGGGAAACGCCAAAGCCAGCCAGTAATGGCGACGGCTGTCGCTGGCCAAATCCTCAGTCGCCTTCTGTACGTGTTCGACTCCACGACTAAACTTCATTTTTTGGTCGATACGGGCGCAGAAATCAGCGTTATCCCACGTTCGTTGGAAAAACGCCCTCTGCAACAAGCCGGACTCACGTTACAGGCGGCTAACCAGACCAAGATCGCGACATACGGCCAGAAGCTGTTACACCTAAGCCTTGGTTTACGACGCGACTTTCCTTTTATCTTTACCATCGCTGATGTCCAGAAACCCATACTTGGCATCGACTTCCTTAGCAAATTCGGCCTCGTTGTCGACCTTCGTTGCAGGAAGTTACGGGACGACAGCACTTCGCTCACTGTCCCTTGCCATCTCGCCCCAGTCACTTCCGTTGGACTTCGCGTACTCATGCCAGACTCTTCGCCGTATTCCTCATTGCTTCAGAAATTTCCGTCTTTGGTCCGTTCTAATGCCGACTCCACCGAGCCTAAACACGAGGTCCGTCATCATATCGTCACCACAGGTCCACCCGTGTCAGCCAAACCGAGACGTCTTCCACCTGACAAACTCCAAGCGGCTAAACGCGAATTTGAGCACATGCTCAACCTCGGAATCATTCGCCCGTCCAACAGTTGTTGGGCTTCTCCGCTTCATCTTGTACCCAAAAAGTCCGGTGATTTGCGTCCATGCGGTGATTACCGGGCACTCAACGCCGTTACTATTCCCGACAGATACCCTATCCCTCATATTCATGATTTTTCATTGGGATTGTCCGGGAAATCAGTCTTTTCCAAGATTGACCTTGTACGAGCGTACTATCAAATTCCAATGGCATCTGAGGACATTGCTAAAACGGCCGTTATCACACCTTTCGGTTTGTACGAGTTCACTCGTATGCCCTTTGGCCTTCGCAATGCGGCACAGTCCTTCCAGCGCTTCATGGACCAGGTCCTCCGTGGTCTAGACTTTGTTTTTGTCTACATTGACGATGTTCTCATAGCCAGTGCCACGCCAGAAGAGCACTTGAATCACCTCCGACAAGTATTTGAACGCTTCGACCATCACGGGATAACCATTAATCCTGATAAATGCCTATTTGGTCAATGTTCCGTCGATTTTCTTGGTCACAAAATCGATAGCAAAGGCATTAGTCCCATCCCTGAGAAAACCCAGGCAATCATGGACTATCCACTGCCCCAATCCGTTAAAAACCTGCGCCGATTCCTTGGCATGGTTAATTATTACGGCAGATTCATTGACAATTGTGCTGCCGTTCTTCAGCCTCTAACTGATTTACTTAAAGGTAATCCAAAGAAGTTCATCATTACGCCAGAAGCCGAAACAGCGTTTGTTGCCATCAAGCAGAAGTTAAGCCAGGTAACTTCCCTGAGCTACTTGGACACCGACGAGAAAGCCACTCTCGTCCTCAAGACTGATGCTTCACAATCCGCTGTCGGTGCTGTACTTCAACAACTAATTGGCAATGAGATTCAGCCGTTGTCTTTCTTTTCTCGGAAGCTACAACCAGCACAAACGAGGTACAGTACTTTCGGTCGCGAACTTCTCGCGATGTACTTGGCCGTCAAGCACTTTCGTCACGTCCTTGAAGGACGAGATTTTGTAATTCTGACGGACCACAAGCCGTTGGTCTACGCTTTTCGCGCCGCTTCCGATCGCTATTCTCCGAGAGAGACGCGACATCTGGATTACCTCTCACAATTTTGTGTCGACATTCGCTACCTCGATGGTCCGAATAATGTTGTCCCTGATGCACTTTCACGTGCTCACATACATCAACTGTCGTCCTCACCAATAGACCTTGAGGAAATGTCTGTTGCCCAGAACAACGATCCTGAACTCGCTCAGCTTCGATCGAATACCACATTGAAATTCTTGCAATTACCAATTTTAAACTCAGACGCAAGGATTTACTGCGATGTCTCCACCGGTAAGCCAAGACCGTTTGTTCCACAGTCTTTCCGGCGAACCGTCTTTGACCATTTTCACGGACTATCGCATCCTAGCATTCGATCTACTGTGAAGTTGATTACTGATCGTTTCATCTGGCCTAGTATGCGCTCTGATATCCGCCAATGGGCTAAACACTGTCTCAGCTGCCAGAGCAGCAAAGTACACAGACACACTATTTCTGCCCCCGGAACATTCTCACTACCTGAGGCACGTTTTAGACATGTCCACCTAGACATAGTCGGACCGCTTCCTCCATCGAACAATTTCACTTTCATTTTGACTTGTGTTGATCGTTTTACTCGTTGGCCGCACGCCATTCCTTTACGTGACATATCTTCAGAATCTGTCGCCCGTGCATTTTTCGATTCATGGATTTCCTTTTTCGGTGTACCATCTACGATCACTACAGATCGAGGATCTCAGTTCACTTCCACCTTGTTCCGTGACTTGAATCGCCTTTTGGGTTGTACCCACATTCGAACAACTGCTTATCATCCCGCTTCGAATGGCCTTGTCGAGCGTTTCCATCGACAGCTTAAAGCCGCCATCACAGCCAATTCACCTGATCCACATTGGTCTGAACGCATCCCAGCTGTCCTTCTTGGTATCCGTAATACCGTCAAAGAGGATATTGGATGCAGCCCTGACGAACTCGTCTCTGGCACCACTCTCAGACTTCCAGGGGAGATGGTTTTGAATTCCCGAGTCACTGGTGAGATGGATCCTGGATCCTACGCCGAACATCTCAAAACCCACTTCCGAACAAATCCACCCACGCCTACACGCTTCACTGCCCCCGAACAACAAATTCCCCCGGACTTACACACTTGTCCTTTAGTTTTCAATCGCAGCGATGCAGTCCGCAAATCGATGACATCCACAAATGAAGCTCCTTTCAAAGTGTTGTCACGGAAACCTAATACTTCATCCTGGAAAGGAATGGATATAAAGAGTAGGTGAGTATTGACCGTCGTAAACCCGCTTAGGTTGAGTCAATCGTTACTTTGACGGATC